>JARFJB010002212.1:55000-140000 GCA_036346205.1 Vesta saturnalis | reverse complement strand
GTGCGTGTGCGTGTGCTCGTGTGAGTTTGTGCGTGTGTGCGTGTGTGCGCGTATGCGTGTGTGTGCGTGTGTGCGTGTGTGTGTGTGCGTATGAGAGGATGTGCGTGTCTGTCAGTGTGCGTGTGTGCGTGTGCGTGAGCGTGTGCGTTTGCGTGTGAGTGTGCGTCTGCGTGTTCGTGTTCGTGTACGTGTGCGTGTGCGTGTGCGTGTGCGTGTATGTGTGCGTGTGAGTGTGCGTGTACGTACGTGTACCCGTGCGTGTGCGTGTGAGTGTGCGAGTGAGTATGCGAGTGTGCGTGTGCTTGTGAGCGTGTGTGTGTGTGTGTGTGTTTGTGTTTGTGTTTGTGTTTGTGTTTATGTGTGGTGTGTGCGTGGGTGCGTGCGTTCTTGCGTGGTTGTGTGTCAGGTGTGTACGTGTTCGTGTGTGCGTGTGTGCTTGTGTGCGGTGTGCGTGTGTGCGTTTGCTCGTTTGTGCGTGTGTGCGTGTGTGTGTATGCGTGTGTGCGTCTGCGTGTATGCTGTGTGCGGTGTGTGCGTGTGTCGTGTGTGCGTGTGTGCGTGTGTGGGTGTGTGCGTGTGTTGTGTGTGTGCGTGTGTGCGTGTGTACGTGTGCGTGAATGGTGTGTGCGTGTTGTTGTGTGCGTGTGCGTGTGCTGCTGTGTGCGTTTGTGCGTTTGTGCGTTTGTGCGTTTGTGCGTGTGTGGTCGTGTGCGTGAGTACGTATGTGCGTGTGTGTGTGTGTGTTTGTGTGTTTGTGTGTGTGTGCGTGTGTGCGTGTGTGTGTGTGGTGTGCGTGTGTGTGTGGTGTGCGTGTGTGTGCGTGTGTGCGTGTGTGGTGTGTGCGTTTGTGCATGTTGCGTTTGCGTCGTGTGCGTGTACGTGTGCGCGTGTGCATGTGGTGTGCGTGTGTGCGTGTGTGCGTGTATGCGTGTGTGCGTGAGTGCCTGTGCGCGTCTGTGCGTGTGAGCGTGTGTGTGCGTGTGTACGTGTGTGCGTGTGTGCACATGTGCGTGTGTGCGTGTGGTGTGTGTGCGTGTGCGTGTCGTGTGCGTGCGTGTGCGTGTCCGTGTGCGTGTGCGTGTGCCTTGTAAAGATCCAGCGTCATTTACGTATGTTTTTCGAATAAATTATTCTCGGATCACCTTGTATTTCAAATTAAAAAGGTTGTGCGATATTACACCACAAATAACTCATTAATCACGGCTGACGTGTATTTCTAAAACCAGTAAGTTTTCGTACGTCAGAGCAATTTAATCCAATCCAATAACGGCATCCCCGCACGGTAGCCACGAAACCGCCCACAGATGCACCTTTATAATCCGCTACGCGCTGCAGAATGCGCAGACCAGAAGAAGACGAGAATAACCGGCAGACCAGAAGAAGACGAGCCGAGACCAGACCAGACCAGAAGATAGAGAAGATATTGAATGCACTTCGCTTCGTTCATCCGTGCCGTACGTGAAATACCTCCTCGATCGTGACCGAAACCACTACGCCTTTCCTGATATCCAGCAGTCGCCAGTACCGATTGCTTCGTTTAATCACCGACCTGTTAATCGCTGCCGCGGAGTGTATCGTGATCGTGGTACCACGCGCACCACCTTGCGCCGGGCGACCTGAAGTTTATTACCGAACTGCCATGAAAAGACACGTAAGTTGTAGAGTCATATAATCTAACAATTTACAACAAATCACTACAGAACGTAAATAACGACGGGCTTAGTCTCCAGGGGTTATAACATTAACATTACACAACCACATTCACAAAGAGTGTAACGCAGAGTAGTTCCGACGTCACTGCAAACACCTGAGGTGAAGGTTTGATACAGGGCTGTAACGACCTACCACCTTTCTTAGTCAAACAGGTTAGACAAGCAACTGTATACAGTCTACTGTTGGGGCTACTACACATACATACACTACCTACAGACAAACACAATAAAAACACACAGTGTCTTTAATCGCAGAAAGTACACAAGTAACTTGTTGCATAAATTTGTATTAATAATATACGGAAATTAAAACATTATATAATCCGTAAATTATCTAATATTAACCAGTAGTAAATAATAAAAATACGACCGCGTGTATATTACGATATATACCTTAATAAAAGTAAATTTATTTTAGTGTAGCATTTTCCATAGCAAGTATTTCGTTTACTTTATAATTTGTATATAATTGAATTTAGTTGCGCCATTAGGACTTAATCCAGTTGTTTAAATGGTCTAAACGCTTTTTGAGATCAAAACGCGTTCTCAAACCCGTTTTAAACATATAATTATAGTCCAGAGATCTCGCCTTTATTTTACGCGTGTATTTATTCATTGAGTACGACATACAAGCTTCAGCGCTCCAGAGAGACTGAAGAGTTTAAACATCCAGTGCGCGACAAGTATTCATTTTTCCCCGTGACCTAGAAACAACTCGAGTTCATTACGCTGGCGCTTCCGGCCCATATCTGCTAAGGCTACCGTATACGCTTCTGTAAGGCAGGACCGTAATTTAAATATTAAGAATACATTCCATTTCAAACGCGAGTGGAAAAACTAGGTAGAATAGATTAAGATATTATATATATATATATATATATATATATATATATATATATATATATATATATATATATATATATATATATATATATATATATATATATATTAATATATTATATTATAGTAATATTATTAATATTATTGTAACATAAAATAATATACGTCTTAAACCGCTTTAGTATAATTATTTAAAGTGACAGTGTTCAGCCCACTAAATAGTACGAATCCACACCCGTTTAGTAAGAAATATATAAACACGACGGAGCTTAGCCGAGGCAAAGTAGAACGCTGGGTTACACCCAAAGAAGGGCTTATATATATATATAGTATATGTATACATATATATATATATATATATATATATATATATATATATATATATATATATATACACCAGTGTGTGCGTGTGCATGTGTGTGTGTGTGTGTGCTGTGTAGTGTGCATGTGTGCGTGTGCGTGTGCGTGTGTGCGTGAGTGCGTGTGCGTGTGTTCGCGCAAGCGTGTGTGTGTGTGTATATGTGTGTTGTGTGTGTGAGTGTGTGTTTGTGTGAGTGTGTGTGTGTGTGTGTGTGTGTCTGTGTGTGTATGTGTGTGTAGTGCGAAAAAAACTTTGTCTTGTCTAGGTACACGTGCAATGTTCATAGGTAACGCGCTATGAAATGTGACATTTGAGCATATAGTATGCCTGTGATGATTCACTCAAATGTCATATTCCATTGTTGGCTCACTTTTATATAGTAGATGTCAAATTTCATCTGAACGAATGTAAGCATACGTTGTAGTTCTTCTTAAGATCATATCAAAAACAGTCGCACTTTTACAGTATGTTTAGATCATTTTTAGTGTTAAAATCCCGACTGGTGAAGAACAAATTAATATTGCAAAAGACTTGCGTTGTATCGGAAAACGTTCAGAAAAGTAGTTAAGCGTTTTTTAAGAGACCGTGGAGTTGCAGTAGCCCAAAAAAGCGGTACACCACGCGAAACATACAGAAGTGAAAATAATTTTAATAAAATGCTAGCTCGAGGTGATCCCACTAAGGCGGCACTTAAAACAAATAAGACGATAAGGGAAGAATGTGGACGAAGTACGGTGTCCGATATGACCATCCGACATCGCTTAATAGCCTAAAATCTTCATGACAAACGCGCTGTTAAAAAACCACTTCTTGCGAAGTCTCATATACTATCTCGATTGAAATTTGCTCGCGACCACAAGGTTTGGACTCCGAACCAATGGGCTAGTGTAGTTTTTAGCGACGAAAGCAAACTTATCTTGTTTGGCTCTGATGGAAAGAACTATATCAGGCGTCGAAAGGGTCAGAAATATGATCCAAAGTATTTTATGTGCACTGTTAAGCATGGTGGTGGGATTTTAATAGCGTGGTTCTGTTTTTCCCGATCTGGAACTGGACCAATTGCGTTAATAGAAGGGATTATGTACAGTAAAAATTGCATTGACATTTTAACTAGCAATCTACTTCCCTACGAAGAAGATCCACCGCTCGAAATGGTATCAGGACCAAAAGATCGCATTGCTGGAGTGGCCGTCCCAAAGCCCTTATCTAAATCCGATTGAAAATTTGTGGAATTACGTGGACAGGCGGATTCGCTGTCATCATATTTCCAATCGCAATGACCTATGGGGTGCTCTAAAATTTGAATGGAAGAATGCACCTCAAGACTTTTAGAAGACTTGTAGATTCTATGCCCTCTAGGTGTCAAGCAGCAATTAAGGACCATGGTTATCCAACAAAATATTAACTTTTTTGAGAATTCCATAAATGTTCGTTTACCTTTTATAAATAGAAATTGATAGTTTCCATACCTTTGTAAGCAGTCTTTTCTTTATGTGTACCGTTACATAAAAACTTAAGTAAACCGAATATTATGCTTCGTGGCGCACAGGAAATTATTAAGGTCAGATCTGTATAAAAGAAAAAATCGTGTATCTTTTATTTATCTTTTGTATACATTTACACGTTTCGATAGTAATTACAGTTATTGTCCTCAGTAAATGATGACATCTTTAATTAATTGCTGAATATGACAATCAGAACACCCTCTAACGGAGAAGGCTAACGATGAAAAATGTCATAATCAAAGTACAAATGTAACCACATTTAATCGAGTTATCATGTAAGTGTTAAGTTGTGAAAAACTTTAATTGAAAGTTGATGAAAATCCATGAGAATTTTTAAACAATGCGAGTGGAATTATTTGTTATTACTAGTGAAGTGTTCTAATGACTACGACAATAACGTCAATTTAAAAAAAATTGGAGAAGTTGAATGTGTCACTTATTTGTGGGTGTCACGAGCTCCAACATTGAAAAGGTCATTTTCTTTCCATTCACTGTACTATCGGTCAGTGTTTATCACATAAATGACTCTTGGTCGATATGAAATATTACCTCGTCTTAACTGTACAACTAATCCATCCAGTTAAAATAGGTTCAGAAATGTATTAGAGAGGTGATTACTCACCTTCGAATGACTCAGTGCTCCTTTATCGCCGAAGGGTGAGCTTTCGCCCATATATCAAGAAGACAAACATACGCGCTAAAGTCATATGGACTTTATGTCCCAAGCGGTATGTAGTGAATACTGAATATTGAAATTTATAAGGAGAAGCATAATTGTGCAACCTCTTTTGTAATACGTTCACAATAAAAAATAAAAAATGTCAGATAGACTTTTTATTTATTTAAGTAGATTAATTTTAATCTTCGTTAACATTTATAAATCACTTTGAAAACCTGGCGGGCGAGTCCTGCAATATTAAGTTTGGGTGACTCGTACTAATTAAGTCATTGTGTCGGCGTTTTGTAAATTGGACGCTTTGGTCATTCGGTACTTTGATCTTTCGGCGCTTTGGTCATTGTCCGCGTAATCGTCCAACATTAAAATTCAGCATAAAGTTAGCATTCATTGGGACAGTTGTTGACATTTTAGTCACATTCGGCCTAATTGTCTAATAATGAGATTCGTCGGAATGGGCGCAGTCAACGAAATGGTCGTCAGTGTTTTGGTTACGTTCGACGTTTCATGTCTTAAAAAGCTTGGAAATGTATAAACATATATGAAATATGCATGAGGTACCTTCAATGAAGAGGAAACAGAAATACGTGAAATCGGTAACTACCATTGCATAACATTAAAAGAACTAGAATGCAGTGTAATTTAATTGTTACCACAGTAAATCTCTATAATCTCTCATAGAATTGTAACGCTATCCCCTATATAGAGTAAAAATAAATGCAACTTTAAATGCCATTACTGTTGTAATTGTAATTATAATTCCTTCGGTGCAAGAAAACAACGTAATCGCCACAGAACTAAGGTACGTTTCAGTCCTGAGTACATAATACGCTGTTGAACTTGTTATTGACCCTGAGATGTCACTAAATATTATTTTGTCGTCGACTAGCATTAGAATGCCTTGGTTATTAATGTGAAAATCGTAAATAATTTGGCACTTTATGGCATGCGCTCTGTAATTGTGTGCTATAAAGTCTTTTTGACGACGAAATACAAACAAATAAATTGAACAAATTATATTAATACTATAGTTAGAATTTGATCTGTAATTAATGTAATATTAAAGAAATTATTGTTTACTGATGTTAATATTAATGGTACAATTGGAATTTCCGGTAATTGAAATTCCCCCAGACGTTTCAAGAAGGCTTTCGCTTGAACTGCTTGAAGATGTTGACATAGATATTTTTCGATTACTCATTTGTTGTACACTACTAGATCCTAAGGTTTTGGCAATTTTATTCTTGTTTTCGATGGAGTCTGGTACCCTTCAGCAACAACATCGTTTCTCCAATCCCCATGCCGTTTTAAAGTTCTAATGTCAGCTCCACTGTGAGCCAAGAAGTTCTACGAAATGAATGTCCTGTGTATTGGTTGGCATTGGGAATATTTAAATACTTGGAAATCTATCGAGGAATCTGACCAAATGTGTTCATGCCAATAAGATTACAGGTACATTGACACCCATTGTAGAATAAAAAAAACTTTTCAATCTTCACATGCTTCGGTCTTAAAGTCGTACCTTTAATGAGGGATATACAGGGTCCGCCATTAGTGCGTGGACGAAGCTTTATGAATGTATACAATATCGTTTTCAAAATTATTTATTGCAGGATTGTGTGGGATCTTTCGGGTTACAATTAGAAAATATTTTCGCAAAAATTACTACTCGTATACAGGGTATTACAACACAAAGTTATATTTTTTAATTGGAACATACCGTATATTATTATAAATTTGGATTCCTGGTTAATTTTAAGGGCACTTTATTCACTATATGAGGTATCTTAAACGCGCAATTTAGGCGCTGCATTCCATTTTTGAAAATTTAGAGGTTGAAAAGAAAAATTGTAACAACCGTATGGAGAAATGTGTAACACAAAATTTTAATGGTTGATTAGTCATAGACTGTGCTACATAAAATCGTAAAAATAGTACTATTATCTTATTTAATTTTCGAGATATCGTAATGCAAAGTATAGATTTTCAATCATAGATAACTTGATTTTTTAAATGGAAAGGTATACATTGTTTTACATTGTTAGATAGGACATTTAATTACATTTTTATGATATAACATTGTTGGTATTTATGTTTTGCCGTTTTTGATAATCCAGCTTTTTACTGAATTTGCAAAGTTTAAGATTTTTAATCATAGATAACTTGATTTATTTAAATGGAAAGGTATAATTGTGTTACATTGATAGATAGGAAATTTAATTACAATTTTTTGATATAACATTGTTGGTATTTATTTTTGCCGTTTTTGATAATCCAGCTTTTTACTGAATTTATCGATTTTGGAAGAAAATAATATTAAATTAAATGTTCAAATTGTCGACCACGCTGATTTAGACAATACTGTATTCTTTTAATAAAAGAAGCTTCAACCCGATCTAACATATTAGGAGTAATTGTAGCAAAACATTTCTAATTCGCAATTTCATATTCTCAGCAGTTGTTGGTTCTTCCTCATATACTTTATTCTTCACAAAGCCTCAAAGAAAAAAATCCAATGGAGTTATATCGGAGATCTAGCTGGCCAAGGCATCGGTCCTTGTCTTCCTATCCAATTTTGGTGAAACGTCGAATTTAACCACTGGGTTACAATTCTGGCATGATTCTTATTGGAAAAACATACCTCTTCTTTGAGCCAAAGGTACATTCTCCAATAAATGATATAATTGTTTTCTAGAAAATTATGATATTCTACCCCAGTGAGTGTGCCATTGAAAAAAAAGGAGCAACAATAGTTCCGCCGAATATACCTGCCCAAACATTCACTGACCATTTATTTTGAGAGACTAACTGAAATTGGTGTGGATTTTCATTTGAATAAAATGAAAATTATGTCTGTTCACAAATCCATTTCGATGAAATGTACATTCGTCGGTAAATAATATCCCCGATATAAAATTTTCGTTCGCATTTAACTGTTGTTGAACCCACTGGCAAAAATTAATTCGATTTTGAAAATCTTGTTCTTTCAGCTCTTGATTAATTGTACATGATAGGGGTGAAATTTATTTTCTTTAACATTCGTCTCACGGAAGTTTGACTGATTTCTAAATTGTCACTTAATTTCGGAATACTAACGTGGGGTTTTCAACTGTAGCTACAAGTACACGAAATTCATTTTCTTCATTTGTAACAACTTTACTCTTTCGTTTTTAGGATATCCAACACTTCCAGTACTTTAAAATCTTTCTAAAAGATTCGAAACGATTCTTCTCTTGGTTGTCTTCGATCAGGATAACGCTGCCCGTAGATTCGACGGGCCAATAAACAATTTTTGTTTGATTCTCCAAGCATAAATATCATGTCAACTAATTCATTTTGCAAAAATACTCATTATAATTCTTAGATAAACGTATTACGTATATGGTGTTCGTAAAGTTAAGCGTCAAACATTCACACTGCAATAAAGTAATTAACTTAGTTACGTTTGAACATACACGCGAAATGACAAAACAGATACTATTGCTGAATTTTGTTTCTAATATTCTTTTGTTTTCATAGCTTGATTTAATCAATTATACATACATATGTAAACCCAGCAAATCGACAAATTCAGTAAAAAGCTGGATTATCAAAAACGGCAAAACATAAATACCAACAATGTTATATCAAAAAAATGTAATTAAATTTCCTATCTAACAATGTAAAAAAGTATACCTTTCCATTTAAAAAAATCAATTTATCTATGATTGAAAATCTTAAACTTTGCATTACGATATCTCGAAAATTAAAAAAGATAATATTACTATTTTTACGATTTTATGTAGCACAGTCTATGACTAATCAACCATTAAAATTTTAGTATTACAATTTCTCAATACGGTTGTTACAATTTTTCTTTTCAACCTCTAAATTTTCAAAAAATTGAATGCAGCGCCTAAATTGCGCGTTTAAGATACCTCATATAGTGAATAAAGTGCCCTTAAAATTAACCAGGGAATCCAAATTTATAATAATATACGGTATGTTCCATTTAAAAAAATATAACTTTGTGTTGTAATACCCTGTATACGAGTAGTAATTTTTGCGAAAATATTTTCTAATTGTAACCCGAAAGATCCCACACCATCCTGCAATAAATATTTTGAAAACGATATTGTATAAACTCATAAAGCTTCGTCCCCGCACTATTGGCGCACCCTGTATATATATATATATATATATATATATATATATATATATATATATATATATATATATATATATATGTATATATATATATATATATATATATATATATATATATATATATATATATATATATATATATATAAATATATCTATGTAACTTACTCTACTGTCATCGTTTAATATGGTAAAACTGGGTCTATGTGTTTTGGTAACTCTAATATCAAAGACAGAACTTCTTCTTTAATATCCCCAACACACAGATTATGCAATTATGTGCCTTTGCAACCGCCAAACACACCAAATATTGCAACTACTTAAAATAGAATCATATTTATTAAGAATAATCTTAAAAGTAAAAATTTACCTTCATAAGTATTTGTTATTCATTTATTTATTTATTTGAAGGAAAAAATTAAGTAAGTGCTCTTTTGAAAACACTAATAACTTCTCTGGTACGTACGCAGTAAAAAAGATTTTCAAAAATGCCGAAAGTTTTGAAAACTTGTTGATATCCACATCACTTTTGCAATAGCATTAAGTAACGAGGGTAGAATGTAGGTAGACTGTGTGCGCCCGAAGCCTACATTAGACGATCAACGTTCGAACTATTTTGTTAAGAGCCTAACTTTAAAAGAAACACAAAACGTCTCACTCCTCTAAAATCACTAATCTTTCAATCGTTACACTAATCAAAAATCTTCCATACTAGAATTGCATAATGGACATTTACCAGGAAAAAACAGACTTAATACCTATATTCGAGAAGCACACAATCCGCTAAAGCGCGACTTTACTCCAAAAATCAGGAAAGTACTAAAATAAACACTGTTCCTCTTCAATGGGCGCGAAAATATCAAGGTGAACGGAAAGACACCCTCACGATAGCTTCAAGTAACCCGGGTAGAACGCAAGTAAATTCTGTGCGCCCTAAGCTTATGTCATCCGTTCAGCGTTCGACCTCATTCTATTACAGCCCCACTAAGCCACTAACCGAAAAACGAAACTCCCTTTTCCCCACAAGATCACGTGGTCCTTTAATCTTCACCTTAAAAAGTCTTCCATTTCCTAAGAAAAAACTGTCTTGCTACGTAGAATCGAGATACACACATCCTATTTTTCAATAAGAAATCCTATTATTCAAACAAATTTTCATAAATTCCATTTGAAGGTACATTATAAAAAAGAAGTTATAAATTTCATTAACTATAATTCCATTTTCGAATCCTCGTCAACTTATAAAATTAACTATTAAAAAAAAAAATATTTAAATGGCTTCTGCATAAAAGACAGGGACATTTTTTCAAAAAATGTTTACCAGATCGGAGAAACCTCCGCAGCCGTTAATTTTGAAGCATTATTTATAGGTTCGTTTGCACCTGAGAAACGTAACTTTTAAGTTACGGAACGAGTAAGGGTAGTATTAAATGCATTTACGGCTTACTCAATTTTTGTCGTAATTATATAATCCGTGTACAATTATGTTAGAAATATAGCAGACAATAGCAGGATTAAAACAATTTTTAAAGATTAAGATAATCATTCCATTCAAATATAACCGTGCACAAATTCACATACATACACGGAACAGCAATTAGTATTTAAATACCGTCTAACTTTTTATGTGAAATATACTCAATTGATCGTGTGTAAAAGTTATACTGTGTACCCAAGTTTTTCATTAAAAAAATAAAGCCATGAGAACTAATAGAAAGCTCAACTATTAAAACGGGGAATAAAAGAGTATGAACATTACATGATTATTAATCAAAATAGACACGGTGACAGAATAGATGCTGGAATAGTATCGGTCATTAGCTGGATTGAAGTACTATAATTAAATAAGTATGAAAGTATGATGGGTTTATAAAGCAAAATATAACAATTTTACCACGAATTTTATTTGCATGCAAATATTTTTAGTAAACTACAGCACGAAACATGTCAAATAACTTTTTGTTTAATAGCATATTATGAAATTAGTTTATAATGCAAGGGATTATGGTAGGAGTTTCCATTATTGCTTTCGCTCCGCTCAAGCAATAATGAAAACGAATGCCATAATCCCGCATTATAAACGATTTTCATGTGCTATTTTGTCGTCGAACTAGCCACTTTGAAAATGAAATAATAATTTCAGATCGTTACAAAAAAAATGTAAATTCACAGGAGTTCATGAACGGTTTTATTATAGTTGACATAGTTTTGCATTATAAGTGTCATATATTTTTTGTAAATAAACAAATTTTGCAAAACTGGATGAAGAAATCCTTAAAAAACCAAAAGAAGCTGAGTTGAATCTTATACCTAAAATGTCCGAAATCATTTATAAGGAAGAGTTCGACAGATTTTTGAGTGGATACCCAAGAATAATACAGAAACTGTTAGAGAGAAGGTTTTTCTTGCGTATTTCATTGATCAGGTAAGTTCATTACATCATTTATTAAAGGTAACCATTCTTTGTATTTATTTTATTAGTCGAAAAACTACAAATCGTCTTCATTATGGTACATGAACTCCAAATTAAAATGTATGTTACGTCTCAAAAATGATGTGGATATCAGCAAGTTTTCAAAACTTTCGGCATTTTTGAAAAGCTTTGTTACTGCGTACGTACCAGAGAAGTTATTAGTGTTTTCAAAAGAGCACTTACTTAATTTTTTCCTTCAAATAAATAAATAAATGAATAACAAATACTTATGAACGTAAATTTTTACTTTTAAGATTATTCTTAATAAATATGATTCCATTTTAAGTAGTTGCAATATTTGGTATGTTTGGCGGTTGCAGACGCACATAATTGCATAATCTGTGTGTTGGAGATATTAAAGAAGTTCTGTCTTTGATATTAGAGTTAGCAAAACACATAGATCCATTTTACCATATTAAACGATGACAGTAGAGTAATTAATTATATATATATATATATATATATATATATATATATATATATATATATATATATATATATATATATATATATATATATATATAATGAATTTAATAACTAGGTATACTTATATTTTTAAAAGGATAATGCTGGGATTTCCTGGTTTCAGTAGGCATACAGGTAAAGAGCCAAAATGTGAGTGACATATTGTGAATTCACAATATGTCACTCACGTCAATCAATTAATTTGTTCACCAGTAATTACGTTTTTCTGATGAAGGTTAAAATATTTAACGGAAATATATAAACAATAGTAACAAATATTATCACATTTTGGCTAATTTTGAATTGAATGAAATAACGGATCCAAAATTTTATTTTAAGGTTTTATTTATTTTTTTTTAATCTAGCAGCCGACGCTAATATTGTTGTTCGTTTGCATATATACGCTTGTATTTAATTTATTTGCGTTTGATTATCATCATTAAATTTAATTTTATACGGAAAATTTTGCGGGGGAAAGGTTAGTTGGTGTGTTAAGTAACAGTAACTGTTCCTAGCCAACCACCGACTGTAGGGCCGAAATTACATTATCTGTTTTTAACAGTATACTAAGAGTAATGAGATAGGTCGGCTATTGTTCGAACCATTGGTGGATTACCCCAATCCACCAATGGTTCAAACAATAGTCGACCTATGTAACAATAGACCCCATATTGTTAATTAGTAGTTAATTGAAATGATAAGAACAGTTAGATTCAACTTACGTAATAGACTGTATGAAAACCGCATTGGCATGAGGAAATTAAGTGGAAGGATGTATTACACTATACTCCTCATGAACAATTCAAAATTGCGGTTGCACGTCAAAAGATCAAAGTCAAAATGTCGCACGACAAACGGTCGCATTCGATAAATTTTCATTTACCACTAAGCCGGTTAGCTGCACTACGTCTAGTGCCCGAAGAAGATGTAACAGTCTACGAAGATTTACTTGAATCCCAACTTTTCTACTGAAAATGAAGGCATCTTATTGTCAGCTATAAATTATTTTTAAGACACTTAGACAGTTAGAATAAATCGACGAAAACCAACAATAAATGCAATTAATATGTGGAATTGCTATTCAGCAGAAGATCTACCTCGCACTAACAATGCCGTAGAAGGATGGCACAACAGATTTGCATCTATTTTAAACGCTGTAGAACAGGGACACTTGTAGCCGCCATCTTGGATTTTGACGTCACAAGACCGCCCACGTGGGAGACCATATTTTCCACCCTTATTTTTTATGGTTTCTTTTAGGAGGCCTTTTTCAACCCTATTTTTTACACACCCACGTGTGAGACCGTATTTTCAACCCCTTCTTTTCGAAGGCCCTTTTCAACCCTAGTTATTTTTACTCGCTTACGTATAGGACGTGTATTTTCACCCCTATTTTATGACAGCTCACATGTAGGACGTGTTTTTTTACCCCTATTTTATGAGAGCTTACGTATAGGAAGCATACTTTCTACCCTATGGTTCTTTTTGAGGGTATAGGACGTGTATTTTCACCCCTATTGTATGACAGCTCACGTATAGGACGCATATTTTCTACCCTATGGTTTCTTTTCGAGGGTCAACCCTAATTAGAGCTTTTTTTGCACATGCTTACGTGGGGGGCTGGTCTTGGTGCGGGGGCTGGACCTGGAGCTAGACTTGGACTTGGGGATTGGTCTTAGGGTTATTTTTGATGGTTATCTAATTGCGGTCCTTTTGGCTATATTAAGAGCAGTGCCCCTGGAGGTTATGCAAATGCACACACATACAATGTTGGAAATTGCGTAATTAATAAGATATTATTAAAATTATCGATCCTATTGCTTTAAAATGGTCAAATTCTATTGGATGATCTTTTACTTATACGAGAAAACGTTGCATTTCTAACAAGGAGGTTCTTGTAAGACACGTGTAGGGCTTCGCAACTTGTTCTCAGGCCTTCGCCCCCTGACCGGAGATGGTGTGGGAACCGAATCTTGTAAGACAAGTGTAGAGCTTAGCTCTTATCGTGGCCCCTTGGTGCAATTGTATGAGGGTCCTAACCTAATTTTACAGTTCTATTCTAATAAGGAGGTTCTTGTAAGACAAGACTTGTATCAGGGTCTGCGCCCTGGCCCCTTTGAGTAAAAATTGATTTTAACGCCATCTAGGGGCGTATAGACTAATGAATATTTTCTGTAATAGAAGCTAATAATGCACACCTCTCTCTTGCTCTATCTTGTTTCTTCCTCCCCCTCTCTCTTTCTGACGTGAAATAATAAATAATTTCTACCCTAATGTAATGATGCTTTATGTATAGGCCTCTAAACCGTACGCACGCACGCTCCCACGCACGCACGTACGCACGCTCGCACGTACGCACGCACACATACACACACACGCACACGCACACGGACCCGCGCACACACATACACATACACGAGAGTGCGAAAACACGCAAACGCAAAAACACACTAACACAAAAAACACGCAAACACGAAAACACGCTAAAGCGAAAACACGCTAACACAAAAACACACAAACAAAAAACGCTATCACGAAAATACGCTAACACAAAAATAAGCAAACGCGAAGACATACAAATGCGAAAACGCGTAAAACGAACGCCAACACAAGAAAAACACCCAAAACGAAAACACGCTAAAGCGAAAACTCGCAAACCTGCAAACATGAATCAAGACGGTGGAGCACCGTTAGGAAAAAAACAAGTTTATTAACAAAATTGAAGGAAAGATTAACGTTTGAAAATATATTATCATTATTATTATAAACAACAATACATCATTATTATTTAATAACATGCTTTATCGGTTTTCTTCTTCTTCTAGAACCATGATTCGTCGTCATCATCATCGTGATTTTGAGATTCGCAGCTTCTCCCCTACCTCATCGCTCTTCTTTCTCTTCTGTGAACCATCACCATCACTTTGGATGTGAGATACATACAGCTCAACCACGTCATCGTTTTCATCATTATATTGAACGGTTATCCCCAATGTCCGCTGATGTTGGCTCATAAACAGGATAATACATTATAATAATGCTCACTCGATGACAGTTACACTTTAAAGAGCGAAACACACGAGAAACAAGTACGCAACTAGCCCAGGGTCTTGTGCGCAAGCGCGCTCGTCAATGATTGGGTAGAATCGGTTATCTTCGGGAGATATCTGAAGTATTGACCTAACCACGCTCTAACATCGCCCCTAGGGACATGTTTATAAATCTAAACGTCTCTTTTATGGTCGAGGTATCTTCTCCTAAGACGGCCGTCTTAGCGTGTTTTCGTTTTGCGTGTTTTTCTTGTGTTGGCGTGTTTTCGTTTGTGTGTTTTCGTATTTGCGTGTTTTCGTTTTACGCGTTTTCGCATTTGTATGGCTTCGCGTTTGCGTATCTTCGTGATAGCGTCTTTCGTTTGTGTGTTTTTGTGTTAGCGTGTTTTCGCTTTAGCGTGTTTTCGTGTTTGCGTGTTTTTGTGTTAGTGTTTTTGCGTTTCGTGTTTGTGTGTGTTTGTGTGTGTGTGTGTGTGTGTGTGTGTGTGTGTGTGTGTGTGTGTGTATGGCTGTGTGTTGTGTGTGTGTGTGTGTGTGTGTGTGTGTGTGTGTGCGTGTGTGTGCTGTGTGTGTGCGCGTGTGCGTGGTGTGCGTCGTGCGTGTGGCGTACGCGTGCGCGTGCGTACGTGCGAACGTGTACGTGGCGCGTGCGAGCGTGCGTGCGTACGTGCGTTCGTACGTGCGAGCGTGTGTACCTGCGTGCGCGCGTGCGAGCATGCGTGCGAACGGGCGTGCGTACGTGCAAGCGTGCGTGCGCTTACGTTCGTGCGTGCGTGCGTGCGTACGGGCGTGCGTGCGAGCGTGTGTACGTGCGAGCGTGCGTGCGTGCGAGCGTGCGTATGTGCTTGCGTGCGTGCGTGCGAGTTTGCGTGCGTGCGTGCGTGCGTGCGTTTGATCATCGTGCTGAAGCCGTGTTTGTCGATTGTATGTAGTTGTAGGCACTATTGTGTTGACTAAACGCTATAATTGGAAACGCTGCTTGCTATGCCCCGTCCGTGGAGTTATGTTTAATTAGCTTTTTGACAGATGTACTTATTTATGATAAGGTCAGGCTTGCATGTAAAATAATATAGAGGTGAAACTAACTAGCTAATGTGTTTTGCTGCTACACGTATCACAGTACTGAAGATTCTGTTTATGTATTAGAAAACGTACTACAGACTCGAAACAGAATGCAGATAAAAATTGAAGGAAATGAATACGGTACGACTTCTGCGAACGATTTTAAGCGTGTGCAGCATCTCCAGAGCCGTGCTGAAACCAGTTAATTTAGGGCTAACCTCATGTCCATGTAACAATAATAATAATAGTGTCTGATAAAAGCTGTCAGGGGTTATTAGCTACTTTTATAGGTTGTTACAATATAATCGTTTAAGGTGAAGACGATGAGGTGATTGTATCTCAAAATCTCGATGATAATGATGCTCTCCATGAAATTTCAAATAAAATTAGATTACGTCACTCTTATTTCAGCTTAGAAATTTTTTTAAAACAATTAGTTGACATTGCTATTAATCCCAACTGATAAAAATCCATATAACGTGAATCACTTGTGTGTGTGTGTGTGTGTGTGTGTGTGTGTGTGTGTGTGTGTGTGTGTGAACAGTTTTATGTAATCTGAAGATTCAATTATTTAAAGTAATTTCCGCGTTAGCAAAATTTTTAGAATATTTGTGTGTTTTGAATGTAAATTTTTGTAAGTACCACATGATTGTTAAATACTAGTAGCTGTAATCAGGTTTTTTGTGTATTACTTTTTAAAATAGTTGATGACCGGTATGTAATGTTTATATCCAGCCATTCGCAAATCGTATTTTAGTGAGACGTATAAAAAAGATTTCAGTTCAACGTATGGTACAGTTGAAGGAAAAAACTTCTAAAGGTAAGCGTATTATTTTTAATATATGTTTTTTACCTGATATTGCTAACAAAAATGTCGATAAAGATTTTTAAAATGTGCAATTACTCTTATAAGATGACGTCATAAGATCAACTCTCAAAATAGCTGTTACGTATTCGTGGATTTTAAAGTTGTAGTTATTGTTAATTCACGTATAATAATAAAACCACTAAAACCTTCTGCCTTTTATTTCTGTTATATCAGTTTGATATTCTTAAAAACATGTTAATTTAGTTTAACTCTATGTTATATAAGTAATTATTACTTTCCAGTCTTTTTAATGGGTTTTTACAACTGTTAATGAACACATTACAATGAAACAATTTTGTGTGTGCATGTAATTGAACATGCAAATAAATCAGATATGATGTTCCGAATGTATAGATGGTGACTGCTTAGAGGATGTGCCTATACATAAAGCATCATTACATTAGGGTAGAAATTATTTATTATTTCATATTTAATTAGACTTTAGTGTATTCAGTTTGAACTGTAATCTGGTTTCCGCAAACTGTAAGACATAATTTCGGTTGATTGATTGAGATTGATCTGGTAATCGAGCGTGATTTGTTTGAGATTGATTTATTAATTGATTTGTTTCTGTGTGTGTGTGTGTGTGTTTGTAAGAAAGAGAGAGGGGGAGGAAGAAACAAGATAGACCAAGAGAGAGGTGTGCATTATCAGCTTCTATTATAGAAAATGTTCATTAGTCTGTACGCCCCTAGATGGCGTTAAAATCAATTTTTACTCAAAGGGGCCAGGGCGCAGACCCTGATACATGTCTTGTCTTACAAGAGCCTAATTATTAGAATACAATTTTGTATGATGGGACGAAAGCCTACAACTGTAAGATTAAGTTAGAACCCTCATACAATTGCATCAAGGGGCCACGATAAGAGCTAAGCTCTACACTTGTCTTACAAGATTAGGTTCCCACACCATCTCCGGTTAGGGGGCGAAGGCCTGAGAACAAGTTGCGAAGCCCTACACGTGTCTTACAAGAACCTCCTTATTAGAAATGCAACGTTTTCTCGTATAAATAAAAGATCATCCAATAGCATTTGACCATTTTAAAGCAATAGGATCGATAATTTTAATAATAATATCTTATTAATTATGCAATTTCCAACATTGTATGCGTGTGCATTTGCCTAACCTCCAGGGTCACTGCTCTTAATATAGCCAAAAGGACCTTAATTAGGTAACCATCAAAAATAACCCTAAGACCAACCCCCAAGTCCAAGTCCAGCTTCAGGTCCAGCCCCAGCACCAAGACCAGCCCCCCACGTGAGCATGTGCAAAAAAGACTCTAATTAGGGTTGACCCTCGGAAAGAAACCATAGGGTAGAAAATATGCGTCCTATACATAAGCGAGTAAAAATAATTAGGGTTGAAAAGGGCCTTCGAAAAGAAAGGGTTGAAAATACGGTCTCACACGTGGGTGTATGTAAAAAATAATTAGGGATGAAAATTCCAGCAGGGGTTGAAAATACGGTCTCACACGTGGGTGTGTAAAAAATAGGGTTGAAAAAGGGCCTCCGAAAAGAAACCATAAAAAATAAGGGTGGAAAATATGGTCTCCCACGTGGGCGGTCTTGTGACATCAAAATCCAAGATGGCGGAGACAAGTGTCCTAGTTCTACTGCTGTAAATACTAGTCCTTGGAAATAAACCTCCCCGAAAAAAAATGTATCAGATACAGCCAAACGTATACACTCAGTAAGCCTTGAATACGGAGATCGGTTAGATCTTGAATATTTAAGAGGAATAGCTCACAATTTTCAACTGCAAGGATAAATTGGATAGAACAAATAAAAACAAAAAACGAGAAAATCTAAAAATTAATAAATACAAAAATTTTAAAATGTAAGTATTTAACAAAAGTGATCGCTGTACTCACACTTTCAAACCCTTAATTGGATAAAGAAATAAAAAAAAACAAACAGAAGCAAGAAAACTAACACTTTGAAACCTTTAATTGCATTAAATAACAAAAAAAAAAAACATAAAATGTAGATATCTACGAGAGCAAAAGCGATCGCTATACTCACTTACACTATTAAACTTTTAATTAGATAAAATAATAATAATAAAACAAAAACGATAAAATATAAAGAAAAAATAAAGAACAAAAATCTGAGTATGTAAATATTTGATAACAAAATGCGCTTTTAAACTCTTAATTGGATTAAAAAAAAAAACCAAAACGAGAAAATGTGAGGAAAAGATAAAAAAAATTTCAATACGTAAATATTTGACAACAAAGTGATCGCTATACTCACTAACACTTTTAATCTCTTAATTTGATTAGAAAATAAAAAAAAAACATACAAAAACTGGAAAATGTAAAATAACAGAAATTTCAAAATGTAGATATTTATGACAAAAAAGTGATCGCTATACACTCTAATCTTTTTAAAATTTTAATTGGATAAGATAGATAATAAAAGAAAACAAAACACGATAAAACATAGAGAAGGAATAAAGAACAAGAATTTGAATATGTAAATATTTGCTAGCAAGAGTGTATTTTCCGTCTTACACTGGCACGGCCTAAGCCTGTCTCATCAGCAATGTTAGGATTTGCGATTGTCAATCCTAAGCTACAGAACTCATTTTTTTCTGTTACAGGTCTTGGTTTATTATGATTCAGACGAGTAACATTTCTTGTAGCAACAACTTTGAAAACACGCTTTTACCTGGGTGTTTCGATCAGGGTACCTTTTTGCGTACACCCTTGACGCAAGAAAATAATATTCATGACACTATCCTAGAGTGAAAATCACGTCAACCTTCTCTAGAATGGAATAAACTTTTATTTTGTTTCAAGAAACTAATTTCAATGATAATTAAATAATCTAAAGCAAAATTATTTATTTAAAGGGAAACTACTTAAAACTAAATTATAAATTAGCCAAGTATAATTTTTTTATAAAGCCCGACATCAGTTATCTTGATTTAAAAAAAAAAAACGTAATATTAGAATGAAAACAGTATTTAACAAAAACACTTATAGTATATTAGGTAGGTATCTATAACAGTAAGGACATTTTACCGATAGAAGACCTTGTATGGTGGAGGAGCGAAGCGACGACTTCAATTATTGTCTGAGATCGGTAGTCCTTAATCTTCGAGATTCTTATGCCGTTTTTTGCGAGACTAAATTTATTAAAAAGATTTAAATATGTACTTTATAAATAAAGATATGTACATATGTATATTAGTCGCGTCTTAATGTAAGAATTTGCATTTCGTTACTATACAAATTTATAAATAACTGCAGCCATTACTGTTTTTTTGTGAAAATAAGATTTCAAACAGGAACGAGTATTTTAATTGAATCTGAAAAATTTCTTGCCCACAAGGTAGTAGATTACATATTAAAGTAAAGATACATTAGTAAATTATTATATTTTTTATAGGTAGAGGAATCACATTAGGAATAGCTGGTGTATGTAGACGAGAAGAGTTACATAATATAAAAATAGAAGACTAAGGAACGTGATGGATAATCATTGTAAAAATATCCCAAACGAAGACAAATATTCAGCAATCATTTGTTGCTATTAACATTGCATATAATAAAGTTAACTATTTGGACAAATATTACAAACATAAAAATCCCCGTCCAAAAAATGCAGAATCATTTCAATTCTTTTTAATTATCCAAATTGGGAAATGCACAAATCAGGTCGTTGGAAAGGGTGCATTAGTTGTAGCGACAATGAAACTCATCCACAAGAGTCGCACCAGGATCCAGTAGATGGTACTAAAATTTTTTTATCGGCATCCGGTGACAATTAAAAATTGTAATAATTGTACTTTCAATATTTATGTAAATAGGAAAATTATAAAAATTGTTATTATTTAAAATTAAATAAATCTACTTACCGTTCTAGAACGCTAAAATACTTACCGTCGTACTTATTCTTAGTAACCAGTAAACAAAACTTACTGTCTTGTAAACAGACGAGGTAAGCAAGCAGATAGAGCATAATCGCGCAAAAATTTAAATAACTTCGAATATTAGGTTTTGGTATAAGCAAGCTTGATATCGATTGAAAGACAATTAAATTAAAGAGGCATTTGTTAACTGAATAAAATGCTGGACGGTCCATTTATGTAAAGCATGTTTTTTTTAAATTTGAAGCTGGACAAAATTCAGCCTTAAATTCTGACACCATGTATAACATCAAATTTTTTTGTTGTAGTTCTTAGCCTATGATGTTGGTGGCTTTGTAGTCCAAATTTTATTAGATTTGAACTACATTTTTCAGCTTTTGCAAACCTCTGTGTTTTTCATAAAAGTGAAATATTTCACATATGGTAAGACTTAGGTATAGGGCATAAACATGAATTGAAATTGATTGTAGAATTAAAATTTGCATTCCCAAGAAATGTAGGTTTGTGACCTAAAATCTTTTTGGATCACCACGTATATTTCAATATACTTTTAAAACATGCTTAGACAAACCCTGTACATACATATAAAGGAGGTTTCTTAAAAAGATTTACCGTTTTCACCAAAACCACCGACAACCCGTAGCGGAGCACAAATATCTAGATCTAGTGCTAATCAAGTGAATTGACATATATCGTCAATCTATATTTATATGGATAAAGGTGGTAAAGACAAACTACCGAAGCGTAGCTTATTTATGACGAAGTGTTACTTTAATACAGAATTTACACCCTGAAATGTCATGATATTCATATGTTAATACTTGCGAAGCTAATATATATATATATATATATATATATATATATATATATATATATATATATATATATATATATATATATATATATATATATATATATATATATATATCGTGTTCAGCGAGGAATGGGACAGTACAATATCTCGAGAGCGGATGAAGATTTTAAATTATGAAAACATTTTGTAAATATCTTCCAAGGCACATTTGTTGGCACAAAGATTTTAATCAACGCCCATCACCGCCAGGTGCGCTATCTCACTTCAATTTTTAAATGCAATGCCCTATTTTTATTTCATTTTGGATTCTATGACATATTTGTGATGACTTTTATTAAGACTCCTACCAACCTATCTTTTGTAGTTTCTGAGGAAAAATAATCTTGGAATTTTAGCACAAAACGTAATTTCAGGAAGTGCTCATAACATTTGAGTGATACAGACAAAATAGCAAATTTTATACCAAATGAAAGATAAAAGATTGTTCTTCCACAAAATAATGCAGATAACGCCGAAATAATGCGATACGCAGTACACTAAATTGTAAGGGGACAAACTTATCACAGTCGTTGATTAAGAATCATGTGAAACATTTATCATGCCATGAAAACAAACGCGTAATTAAGTGTCTGTCAAGCTTCTGTCAGTTTACAGTTTCAGTTTTGAAAATCGTCTGTGCATCTTCAAATTCCATAATTATGTTTACGTTTTCTAACGAAGAATATTTTGATATGGTAAATGTAGAAAAATGCAAGGGCTGCACAAGTATTGTATGCTGCCAGGTTTCGATCGACGCCATCCCGGAAAAATACAATTGTTCGTGTAGCAAATATTTTGAGGAACTGGTCATTTTCCTCGCCGTAAGTGCGAGAATCGCACAAAGACAGCAACAGATGAAGCACACACCGTCGGTGTATTAGCATGTAGCTTATAATCCTCATGTATCTGTGAGATCTATTTCTGAGGATGTGCCGTATCAGTTGGCTCTGTCCATAAAATATTAAAATCTAATAAATACAAACCATTTAAAATTCATTTGGTACATGGACTGCATGCAGGAGATCAAGATCGCAGACTTAATTTTATCACCGGAGTTTTTATGGAACATTATGCGCAAGACTCTAATTTACTAGGTCGTATCGTGTGGTCTGATGAAAGTAATTTTCAAACAATGGAATCGTTAATCGCCACAATTCCCATTACTGGTCGTCAGAAAATCCTATTGGGTAGAGCAACCAATTTCAAGTGAGATGGAACATAAATGTATGGTGCGGAATGATAGATGACAAATTGACTGGCCCATATTTTTTAATGGTCCCTTAACAGGCCAACGCTATTTGAATTTTCTTGAAAATCAACTGCCTCCTTTGCTTGAAGATGTAAATGTAAATCTGCGGCAAGTGATGTACTTTCAACAGGATGGCACACCGGCGCACAATAGCGCAATAGTGACCTTAGTCCCTTAGACTACTTTCTTTGGGGACATTTAAAGAGTAGTGTATGAAACACCTTCTAGAGATGTAGAAGAGTTACAAAACAAAATTAGAATTGCTTGTGCAAACATACCACGAGAAACTTTAAGAGCGGCAACTAGTGTTACATTAATTAGACGTTATCAAACGTGTAGAAAATGATGAAGAAACATTTCAACATTTAGTTTAATTTGTATGCTTTCAATTAATAAAATTCCAAAATTATTTTTTCTCAGAAACCACAAAAGATAGGTTAGTAGGAGTCTTAATAAAAGTCATCACAAATATGTCATAGAATCCAAAAATGGAATAAAAAATAGGGCATTGCATTTAAAAATTGAAGTGAGATAGCGCCACCAGGCGGTGTTGGGCGTTGATTCAAATCTTTGTGCCAACAAATGTGCGCCCTTGGAAGATATTTACAAAAATATTTTCATAATTTAAAATCTTCATCCGCTCTCGAGATATTGCACTGTCCCATTCCTCGCTGAACACGCTGTATATATATATATATATATATATATATATATATATATATATATATATATATATATATATGGAAAACGTTATTGGGGTCTGACTTATAATAAGCTAGAAAGAAACCCAATATGCATTATATGAGTGTGAGAGAGACATAACTTTACCGACGTTGCCACTTGTACATATTTGCATGTAGTCACAAAATATGAACTACTTAAGTCTCCTTCAATCTAGCTTCAACATTTCTACTAACGAATCTAAACCAATTAGGACGATGCTGAAAAGTGACATGTTCTTTGGAACTATTAAGTAAATACTTTACACTTAGACACTAAATCATAATACCTCAAACATCGAAGTTTATTGTAACTGCGAGTTTATGACATGGTTCGATTACTACCCGTAAAAAGAACCAAGAGGAAGCTTACGAGAGCAATAAACAAGAACATTAACATTTACATTGACAGTATAACTTAAGTTTAGGGTTTAACTTTAGCATTATAATTCTTATTGAAAAACCAACTATTTTTTAAAATGAACAGAATACACTTTCTATCTGGTTTCTCAACAGTTCTAAATATTTTGTCACGCATCTAACCATCATATGGCATAAAAGGAATGAGTGGACTCGACTAAACTCAGGCGTACGGTCGGAAGACCGCAGAGCACTCGGATGCGTGGTTGTTTTGGAGGTATAGCTTAAAATGATAGTAATCTGGTTAGATAGGAACCGGATATGAGTAGGTGCCACAGGATTTAATAAGGAAATACTCACAAAGTGTTGAAAGGAGAGTAAGCCCTGTAAAGCCTGAAACAGGATTTATCAAAAAAAGAAAGAAATAAGAATGAAAGGAGGAAGTAGAAATGAGTTGAAAATTTCCCCGATAAAGTAATTTTTATTGTCGATATCCTGACAAAAGAATAAAATAAAAAATTATATAAATTAACATTCCACCAAAGCCCACGATGGCAAGCAGTGAGCCTCAGCTTGTGCCCACGGCAATTATAATTTAAATTTCAATCAAACAAAAACAAAAATAGCTATCGTAACAAACAAAGTAATCAAGAAATTTATAGAAAATAAACTGGTCCAAACAATCTTGTCCACAGGAAAAAGTAATGTACATAACACATAAAGATTACGAGACAAAAATTACAAATTCATATAAAATTAAATGTTTAACATTTGCAGTAGTTCACGTAATACAGATAATTGTTACACCCGGTATATTGCAATAAAAACAGGAGTTAAATCGTTGGTTAAATGTAGCCACAGAAGCTAGAACTAATTAGGTCAAAATGGAAGCTAATCATGTTTAGGTGTGGTCTATCTATTTTAATGATTCATTTGAAGTTTTATTTGTGATTGAGTGCAAAATATTCAAACTGAATTAATGAATATATATATATATATATATATATATATATATATATATATATATATATATATATATATATATATATATATATACCGTTTTAGATAAAAGAAATTTTATGAAAGTGAACTGCTGGAAGTACCTTAAATATATAAATTTAACAATTTTCGATTATTTGATTACAAAATTAATATCAGTCCATTTATTTTCGTTGTAGAAATTCACTAAGAACCTCCTAGATGTACTTGAAATTTGGAAATACAATCGTGTAAACAGGTGATGAAGAAGAAAAAATAATCTGACCTTCATTGTTGAAACTATTACTTATTTGATCTCGAAAATTTCGGGTACTATTCCAATGATCTAGCAGCCTTCACGTATATGGTCATGGATATCAGCAATGCTCTTATGCCTTCCAGCGATAATCATATACTTTGGATGTAACGTAACAGTAAAGTGTGAGCAGAAAATTTAAGGAGTGACGTTAGAAATGTAGGTAGTACGGAGATGCTCGTACGTAGGTAGTACAGAGATACTCTTACATAGGTAGTACAGAGATACTCTTACATAGGTAGTACAGAGATGTTCTTACGTAGGTAGTATAGAGATGCTAAAAGAATGTAAATATAAGTACGTTGTTTAATTAATTATGAACGTTCATACCTCTTACAAGTAACAAACGAGCCGATAGTTAACATTCAAGGTAATTTCGATTGAAGTGTTTTTATATGTGAAGAATTAGTATTGAATGCTTTTATATAGGAAAACCTGAAAACAATTTAAATTACCATGAGGTTATCGAAACATGTGCCGCTTACCGAATGAATAATTTCAATTATATCCGCCTTTTAAAAGCGTCAGTAGTACTTTTACTTAATCAAGTATTACTTTAAGTGAGAATTTCCCAAAAAACGATGCTTCAGCATCCAGAACCAGAAGCGAAAAATTATCTAGAAACTCAACATACGCCATCAAAGGCGTTCTTAAAGGAAGAAAGAAAAATTGGCCAACACCTTAAAAATCAAATTTACAAACTTGAGAAAATTTTTATTTTAATCATTGTTGCCAAAGTTAAAATTTGTAGAAAATATTTATTTATTATATGTATTTGTATTATTTGACCTTAAAATATCCCAGGTTTCTATTGCACTGCTTTATATTAAATGATCCGAAATCTCAGAGGTGTCGCTGAAGGTATTATTTTGACTTATTTAACTAAATAAGAGATTTGTACGAAAGTTACATCCGTTAAATTATATGCAATTAGAGATGCGTAAAAATTTGCAAAATAGTGAATTGGAAGCATTCAACCTAAGAATAAATTGCTATTTTTAGTAAGTAAATTTCACCAAATGACGAACGTTATCAAAAAGAAACGTTTTCCAATTAAATACGTAACAATTTGTCCGCATTCAAATTTCCGTTGATTAGAAGTGAACCAATTATGTAATTGCCCAAAACTCCTGCCTGGTAAGGAATACTAATGTGTTTGTTTTCCCGAAAGTAACCAACAGCCACAGACGGATTGTGATGGCCATGTAAGTTAAAAGAACACTCGTCGGTAAACAAAATATTTTCAATAAATATTCCGTTTTTCATTAGCCCGATTTATCATATCTTCACAAAATTCAATACGCTTTTGATGATCTTTTGGAAAAATTTCTTGTGTAATTTGCAACTTATAGCAACTGTATTTATTCCTTTTCAAGATAATGCGAACAGTTATTGGTTCAATATTACTTCCTTCAGGGATTTTTCTACTATTGCACGAGAAATGAGTTGCTGCTAAACTACACACGGCAATTTCTTGAAGTTCGTGCTCTCCGTTTAAGTTACGAACAGGATGCTCACCTGCCCATTATTTCTTGTGCAGTGCTTCTTGAATAATAACACTTAATAATCTGTATTTTTTCTTCAGTAGAATACATGAGTATTGTGTCGCACTTGCAAAAATACTGATTTTCAATTGTCGTTGACAGTAGCAATTAAATGTGTCATTGATACTATGATGTATGGCATCATACATGATATTGTCTTTGTCTTACTTATTATAAGTCAGACCCGCGATAATATTTTTCCATACCTACACACATATATATATATATATATATATATATATATATATATATATATATATTGTTTAATCCCATTCAGAACCTTGCCATGTGTCTAACCACCACACGGCACAATACAGGAGAAATGAGTGAGCTCGGTTGAAACTCAATCAAACGGTCCTAAGACCGCAGAGCACTCGAATTGCATGGGTAACGATAACGTAGATGAAATTAAAGTTTGGTAAGTGAGAAAAGAACCGAAATAAGCGCCACAAGCTTTAAAGAAAAAAAAAAGGAAAAGAAATAGGTTCTTAGTCCTTAGAAAAGGGAGAGAGCCTGTAATGTTTGAAACACGGAGTAGTAGGAATAGTAATTGACAATTCCCTCAACACACGTAAATTTGCTTCTCTCCTTAAATTAAGGAGGCAATAAGTACAATCTTACTGTTCGGTTAGATAAATATATGAATGAAGTAAGACAGTTATTTACAAGAAAGAAAAAAAAACAATAATTAAATCATTCAGCTTGCCTTTCGTTTAACAAACTGAATACAAACCCCTTTTTGATTCAAACACCTAGATACAATTGGAAAAGCTTGTTCAGTCCACTTAATGTATCTCGAATAAAAGGAATATTAGTAATTAATCAATTTAAATCAGAATGAGAAATTGGTCCGAACAATCTTATCCATAAAACATTGGTGTTTATTATATAATATGTGAGTTACCGAATAGCATTTAAAATAGCACAACCTTCTTGCTAATATTGACATGATTCAATATCACGCTATATAGGAAAAAAGTTACATCTGGTATGAACATAAAAGTTGCAACACAGCTACAGCCCAACAGGAGTACAAAATTAATTATTCCCAAATTGTAAGTGACACATAAACTAATTTTGACAAAAATTATTCAAAATATTGATTGTTAAGTGTGCATTAAAATCGCAAAGAATGGTTTAATTAACATATAGCAGCTCTACGCGAGAGAAATTGTGTTGAAAGTTAGCTGAAATCAGGGATCAAAATGACACCGAACTTATAATACAGGTACTGTGTTTAACCACTACTCATTGACAGAATTAATATAATGTATTTAATCTCGTTGTAGACAACCGAAATCTTTTGAAGGCGATTTATACATGCAGAAAAGGAAAGAGCTGACCTGTGTATACAAAGGCGTATGCATTATTCAAGCTAGCCAGGATTTCACCAGAGCTAATACAAATATAGCTTCAACGATCACGCAATCCCAAATGCGTGAGCCACAGTTTACCGCAGTAATTTAATTGTACGGAATCTTAATTGTACAGAACCATTCTTGTACGGAACCCTAATTGCTAAAACGAATATAAAGCATTATAATGGTGTTTACTCAGTGATAATATATTACCTCTAAGCTCGAATGCGAGCGTTAGTGTATATGTTTTAGTCAATTCGTTTACTCTATTTCCTTGAAGAAGTATTAGGAAATTATTTTGTGTCTGAAATCTGAAAGAAAAGTTTTAATTACAACGAGGTTAGCAAGACCTGATACGGTTCACCAAAAGGTGAAGTGGAGTGAGTTATTTCTATTATATCCGCCTTTAATAGCGATTATACCACTTCTATACAACAAAGCGATGCTATATTGTGAACATTTTCCAAAATAAAAAAGCTGCTTAAGATCTACGAAATAGAAACAGGAAAATTTTCTAGACATTTTCACCCCTCCACAGCAATGGTGATTTTGAAAAGAAAGCCAACGTCTCAAGAAACAATTTTACAACTTGAAAAACATTCTTATCAAATCATTGTTACCCCAATTTTGTATTTAGTCAGAATAAACCGTTATTTATACAGTGTATTTATTTAGAAATAGCAAAATAACAAATCCCTGTTCAGAGTAAAGTATACTAATCACCAGAATTACCTACATCTCAGAGATGGGGCTATAGGTATTAATTGAAATTAATTTTTATTTACTAGATGCTAAATAGCTACAGAAAGTTTTAATAAGTTAAACTAGCGGAAGTAAAAACAAGTAAACTTTTGAAATACAAAATTGAATATGAGAGAGAAATAATTTTCGTATAAACAAGAACGTTATAAAAGAAAATCATATGTGAAGTAGAAATTAGCTTCAGTATAGGAATAATATTGTATATCATTTAATCCATTATACTCATTATATGGAAGAAAATAGAAACTAGTAAGCTTAAAGCATATTACTAAATGTTCAAAAGTCACAGATACTTACTTAAGGTAACTTTTAGAAACAGTAACCAGATAAATTGCTACAATAGATTCTATATTGATTTTTGCACGTTACAATAAATAAAAACAATATTAATATATTAATATTAATTGTAATATAGATATTTGTAGTGTAATTTCTTTTCGGGCATTTATTTTACCTTCACCAAATTAAGAGCACATTGAATTTATTTCGACAAATTTTAAAAGCTGCCGAATTAAAACCTATTAACATTAAGAAATGTAAAGTAAGTTTTGATGATTTGTTTTGGTGAATATCATGAGACATCCAATAATATACAAACTTTTAAATAAGTAATTAAAAATTATTATTAATTTATAATAAACTTTTAAATATTCTATCACATTTGGTTTATTTTTGTTCTAACGAATATTCATTTTAAATAAAACAATTAGTAGCCGTGTTGACCAGCTATAATTTTTTTTTTGTTAATTGAGCAAGTAGTTTTACATTGGTTCAAACCGAAAATGTGTAATGAAGTTTGAGTTTAGTTTTCGCAATTTTGCGGACTTTAAATGAAGCTTAAAATTTTATTTGAGTCTATGCGAGCTCTGCGTAAATATTTTTGAAGTAGAATTTCAGGTAGAGGCTAGTGAACATCATGGTTTCCTGTTAGGCCACTATTTTAATATTTAGTTCATGGTGTTTTTTCAGCTATAAATCTATTTAACAGGTGGCGGCTTAGTGGCACATTTTTCTTGTTTTGATTTTGTTGGGATGCATCGAGTGCACTTTTAGAGTGACGAGTAAAAAACCCGCTCATACCACTAAGGTATCTCGGTATCATGCAATTAACCATTACGGGCAAATGTTCTAGTGAGTGTATTGTCCGTAACGAAGCGTCCATAGAAAAATTGGTGTCACGATACCTTCACAGAACAACAAAACTTTTCCTATCAAATGGGCTGTAATTGTTAAAAATAAAATATTGATCTTTAGGATGATCGCTTTGACCATTATGTGACAAACTGCCACTGTCATGAATGAGCTACAACGAAATGAGTGAAATGTCACATTCCATTTCACGTTTGTTGGCACACCTAAAGTTAGCACAACCATTGCAACAAAGCCTTTACCATAATTTAGTGCTAATTTGTTACCACAAAAAAAATTGATGCGCCTATCATTAACAAAAAAAGTAAAGCCTGTATCTGCTTAACATGAAGTTCGCACAGCGTTCGCACACGTCCTTGGTGCCAATTGTATCAAAATGATTTATGTGTCATAATTTGGAGCTACTTTAGGCTTAACTGAAAATTGTTTCTCGTATTTATAAATTCTTAAGCTTCAACTTCATGAAAATCACGAAAATGATACAACGAAGTATGGTATTATGGCATAGTTTGGTGCAAATTTGGGGCTAAGTTTTAGCTCCAAAATGGTCACATTTTTATAAAATTTTTGGACTAAAGTGTTATGGAAATCACAAAACTCTATAACAAAGCATGGTATCGGGATAACGGTATATTATAATGTAGTATTTATTTTGCATAAATCAGTGGGGCTTAAAACATTATGGAAATTCCGAAAATCATGGTATCAAGATGATTGATATATTATAATTTGGTGCTAATTTGTTACCCTAAAGTAAAGTTTGTTGCTCGTATTTCCCATAAAACCTTTTGGCTCAAACGTTACGGAAGTAATGGTAACTTTGTAACAAAGCGTGGTATCAGAATGATTGGTATGACATAGGAGTGACAAGTTTCATTTCAGGTTAACACAAGTAGCATCAAATTACACACAATTATACAATTATAATGTATCAACCATCCTGATACTATATTTTGTAATAAGGTTCCCGTAATTCGCGTTACGTTTTAGCCCAAGAGTTTTATGAAAATACGGGTAACATATTTTATGGTGGTGTAGGAGAATGGCATCAAACTATAATATATCTATCACCCTGGTAACACAATTCGTTACAGGGTTTTCGTGATTTTCAAAAACTCCATAAGTATTATAAACAAAATTTAGTTTGTGGTAGCAAAGTCACAAAGACACATAAATGATCTCGATACAATTTTTATCGAAAATAAATTATGGTAGTTATAGGTTTCAAACAATTGTGGTGCAGTAGCTCTCCTAACTTTAGATGCTTCGTTTGTTGCTTTGTGGACTACCAAAGAAGGAAGTAATAACTGTTACTATTGGTATAAAATATGCCTTCTATTATTTGATCTACAGGTTTTAAAAATAAATGTTATTCTAATAAAATACTTACCTTTTTTGGTATTTTTAATGGTGTGTTTTAAATTATACAATCTAAACGTTTCGATAACACTTACACTTATCTTCGTCAGTAATATTTGAAAATTGTTAAAGATGTTAAACAATTTTGTCAAAGTTGAAAAATTAAAACATAAACATTAGCCTGCTATTAATATAAGTTTGAGGAACGTATAAAGCCAACTATAGAATTAAATTTTAACGAAGAATAACTAGGTCATTAAAAATTAAATATTGTTAAACTGTCTTAAAGATGACAAATCAGAACACCCTCTAACGGCGAAGGCCAACAATGAAAAATGTCAGCCAAAAAACGAATTTAACAGAATTTAATCAAGTTATGATGTAAGTGTAAAGTTGTGAATAACTTCAATTTTAAAATGATAAAGCATTCAATAATTGCAAGTAAACGATATAGCATAATGTAGAACGGTTATTGAATTGTTAATTTAATCCTAATTTCATACTTTTTAAATTAGTGTGGTTTAATATAATTCAAATTTGCTTCACGGTAGAAAACAAATAAACCTAGAATCAAAAGAATTCAAAATCAAGACGTATTTATGCCTTTTTAAATTATGAAGATACCTAATCAATTTTTTTCTTGTCTATTAAAAATTATTTTTAATTTCAATAGCTTCACGTTGTAGACGAACATAATAATGAGTTTGTCTTGATTATTTAAATTTTCAAATTGAATGTCATGATTAGATTATCAACATGGTCAGCCCGCAGATTCTCTAGACTTAATCTATAAAATTTCATATTTTACGTCTTATCAAAGATGTTTTTGGTTCCTATGTATACTTTTCACATGAACAAGTTAACTTATCTCCGGTAATGGGTTTGAAACGTCTTAAAGATGTTAAATTTTTTTAGTTTTTCTGACATATTGTAAAATAGTTCTAATGCATGTTAATTAGAATTTTTTTATGTAAATATTTGTATATTTTTCATTTCAAGGTATAAAAGGCAAGAAATAGCTGGTATAAGATTAACAACTGTTTTGAGATTAGTTATTTTATAGAAGTGTAATCTATGTGTTAATTACCTGTAAAGAAATGAATATCCATTTCTTGAAATTAATGTAAAATATATTATTTTAAGTTTCAAAATGTCTCCTAACTTGTCGATCTACATATTTATACCACCAACTATTGTAATTTTGTACTGAGTGTTGGATAATTTGAAGGTACTATAGTTGGTTTCAAACCTTAAAGATAATGAATTACTATTTTAATTTATACATCAAGAAATCTAAACTACCATTTAGTTTGTTTTTCCTTATAAATACTAGATGTATACCATTAATAAATGAAAAAACTAATGAAGTAGCATTTCACATTTAAATACAAGAATTAAAATTAAAAACTATTTAAACTTAAGTGTTTAAAATACACCGAATGTATAGTATCTTGCATATGAATATACTTTGGAACACAAACACTTATACAAATAAATTGGTGTAATTAGTAATCGTTACGTAATACCATTAAATAACTGAATTGACATTAATTTGAATAAGGAATATATAAGAAAACATTATTTTTGTTTACAACATATATCAAAAAATGACTTATAATTTTAATAAGAGAAAATTCATTTAAATAGTTTAGGATTATATTTAAAAAAACTAAGATATGATTTATCAATTTAATTTTGGTACGTTATGCGTTTTCTAATTACAAATAGATTGAAAAATCCTTAATTACAGAACTATTTTAAACTAAGATTAAAAAATTAAGAAAAATTAAAGACGTTTACCATTATCTTTTATAAATCTTGTTCTAGTATATTGGAACAACAAAACTTAGCTTTGATACGACGTAATATGAGGATTTTGTAGATTTCAATCAGAGAAATTGACCATTTTTAAATATGACATTCAATTTGACAATAAGAAATATTATCAAGACAAATCATTGTTATGTTCGTTTCTGATGTCATATTAAGATATTAATAAAATACCTTATTTTTAATAGAGAAGAAAATCTCCATTTAAATAGGTTTACATCTTTATATTTAAGGCAAATGATGTCTTATTTTGATTCAATTGACTTGGTTTCTATTTTGCCGTTTTTAGATCATGAAACAAATGTTTTACCAATGTATATGTTAAATTACCACAGAACTATAATTTAACATGTAGTTAATAATATAAAATGTAAATTAAAGACGTTCTACATTATGTATATAATAACTCTTTTATTGACGAAATCTCTTTGTCAGCTTTAACTGAATATTTTATTCGATGTCAGGTGTATAGTTTGTGAATGCTTCTATCATTTTAAAATTGAAGTTTTCACATTTATTACATCATAACTGATTAAATTTATAAATGACATCAGTTAGTTCGCCGTTAGAGGGTGTTCTGATTTGTAACATTAAGACAGTTTAAAATATTTCATTTTAATGACCTAGTAATTCTTTAACAAAGTTTAATTCTATAGTTTATACGTTTCTCAAACTGTTATTTATATAACACTAATGTTTATATTTTAATTTTTCAACTGGACAAATTGGTTTCATCATCTTTAACAGTTTTAATAGATATTACTACTGACGAAAATAACTGTAAGTGTTGTCCACCGTACAGATTGTATTTAAAATACACCATTAAAACCAAAAAAGTATTTATCTGTATGAAAGTTTACATTTCTAATAATATATATATATATATATATATATATATATATATATATATATATATATATATATATATTATTCTAGTTTAGGAATGTCTGGATTAACAGATCATGTAAACTGAACATGATGTTTATAAACAAAACAAGGATTTGATTACAATTATAGAGTTTAAGTTAATCATAACGCTTACTTTCAGCTTTGTTTTAATAATAATTTTTCATTTGATTACAGATCATCAACTGGAACATCTACATAAACATGGCGATGTTTTTTGACCTGCTAAGATTAATTAAGTATTTTTAAACTATTGAATATTAGGATTATATTAAAATTTTTTTTTGATTACTAGTAAAGTGTGCAATTTTCGACAACCAAAAATTTAGTAACCATCCAAATTAGAACTGTAAGTTTAACATAACTCTTCTTTTTATGCTTATATAACCATCTAGATCTTTACGTATAAATGAATATACATGCGCCATCTCTCTCAACATCCGGGTACAGCCGCTATCGATTGGCTAAATCTAGTGAATTACAGAAATACTTAATCATGCTACTATTGCAAAATTTTAGAGTTCTGTACTTGTTTCACATTTCCGATTTTATGTTTGTATTCGCAAAATTACTTCACCCTATACAAATCCTTTGAGAGGAAAAGTATTTAGCATTCCTTTGTACCTGAAAATCATTTCTAAAGTAAAAAACAAGTAATGATGAAGCAAATAAAATTGTCATATAAGAAGCATCATCGGCTAGCTGAATAAATGAGTTAAAAATGTACACCGTTTTACAAATTATAGGTTAAAAAAACTTTTATCATCGATACCTTTAAATACATATATACAGTGTGTCCAGTATAAAACTATGTACAGGGTATCCTATTGTTAGCACTTTTTCGGGATCTCTCTTAATTATATAGGTAGAGGCTGCGCCAGCAGAATTTTCATAACACTTTTGGTTTCTGAGATACAGGAAGGAATTGAAAAATTTCACTTTTGAATCACCTTTTATTCTCAGTTATCTTTAAGCTTATTATTTTTTGTACGTTGAAACATATTCCTATAGGATTTTTCCGTAGAATCCATTTTCTCTAGTATCTTCCATCTTTTAGTTATGAAGCAAACATATGTTTTTCCAATGAAATACCGTGCTACATGTCCAACCAGCATGTAAACATTTTTTTGAAGGTGCACTCTACTAAACTCCTGCGTACGGTCGTTTGACCGCAGAGCACTTAGATGCGTGAGGTTCTGGAGGGTTGCTACAAGGTTGTTGACGTGGTTAGATAGCCATTACAGGATAGGCGCCACAGGTTTTAGTCAGGAAAGGGAGAAAAGGAAAGAAAAAGGAAAAAGGATAGAGTAGGGGCAGGCCCTGTAAAACCTGAAACAGGTAAAAAAAAAAAAAAGGAAACAATTTAAAAAGAGACAAACTTTTACCCGAACAACCAAACAGTAACCGTTTATTTAATTTAATTTAAACTCAATTAATACTTGTCGAATAAATATCGAACGTAAAAATAATGATACTATGCTAGTTTTCCCCAAAGTATTCATAACAATCTTAACTAACAAAATAATTATAATTCAGCCCTGACGATGGCAAGTGGTGAGCCGTCCAGATGCCCACAAAGAATAAAAAACTAAATGTATTTAGTTCGTTAATCGAACCCTAAACGTAAAAGAAAAGTTTCGTTAATTGTGCCGCTTCCGACGGTTGTAAGTACTTACAAATCGCAGCCGAAAGGGCGAAAGTAACCCATAAAGTGCGATCTAAAATAGATCCACAATGAAAATAGTAGTGCTTAATTTTTGAAACGGCTTGCCTACGTTTCACAAAATAGAATTTAAATCCCCAATGATTTTGATTTAGGTTTCTTGAATTTTATTAAAACCCTTAAGAAATGGTATTAAATAAAGATATCGGGATAGTCTGTTCAGTGCATGGCATAGAATTGCAGCAAGACATTCAATAGTACAGAAATTTTTATTACAGCAAAACCTGCTCTGAACAAAATTATCCGTAATGACAATTAAGTAATATTAATGAAAGACAAAGTACAGAAAAGTTAGAGAAATTCTAAATTTGAATATAAATATATATACAGTTTCAAACAATGACTGTAATTCATACGACCTCGATATCTGTTCCACCCTGTATATAATGTATTTTAAAAACAGGAGCTTCAACGCGCAACTACCGTGTGAAGGTAGTGAACTAAGTAGGTCAACGTCCCAGTGAATAATAGGTGTAGTTTTTTCTTCTTTTTGTATGCAGAAAGAAATTACAAATTGAACAAATCAAACTCTAAATTATTCAACCACTTTAGCCTCCAGTAAAAGCATGTTATTATAAATGATAAATTTTGTTACACGTAAGTAAATAAGGTTAAACCCGAATGTAACCTAACTCTGTTGTACTGATTTTAGCAATACACTGTTTATTACACAAATCCTGTGTATATTGAATAATAAAGAATTCTGACCTTTGATGAAGAATTACCAAACTGTAAATGCCCTTCGTGTTTCGAAGGTGGTAGTTACTTTGTGGAAGCAAGACAGCTAATCAGTAGCTAAGAGCCAGCATTCCAGTAGGAATAGGTACGGAGGTGATCGGTAGTGGATTCCAATTTGCTAGTTATGTATATAAATAAAGAATAGCTGTTTATTTCGCCGGTATCAAGGCGCTGAAAGTGATACAAGTAAGTACGTTACTAATTACCTTATACAAGCATACCTCTTTTTAGATGTTTGAGCCGATAGCGATGATTTCGTTTCAACAGACCTATGTTATAAATTTAATTAATCGTGCGAAAGTGCCTAAATGAAAGAATCGATTTACTAAAAGTTGTCGAACATGTGTTAAACTTACCGAGGATATGAAGATTGAAATTTCAATAAGATCCGCTTGTAAAGCGTCAGTAAGGTTTTATACCAAAACCATTTTATATGAAAAATTTTCCAAAGAAACGATGCTTAAACATCTTATAAACGGAAGGAAAATTTTTCTTGAAGATCAATCTCCCATCAAAATGGCGTGTTAAGTAAAAGAGATCAGGAACAACGCCCTAACAAAGCAATATTGCAAACCTGTCAAAACTATTCAAACTAGATAAGAATGTTAAAACCAAATTTTGATAAATAAATTTTACAGATATCCATTGTTGTCTTTAAAAACAAGATTCCTTTTCAAACTTTATTAAATGACCTAAATCTTCGAGATGGCGCAACTTATATCTATAGGAATAAAAGATGTTACGTTAAATAAATTAGTTTAACTGTAGAGGAAAAATAATTTTTGGTACGAAATTAAAACATTCCACCAACGAATACGGAAATATTTATTTAGATGTAACTAATTAGTTCATTCATTAAAATAAAGTAACGGAAGTTATCGAAAATACACGTTATTCGCGATAAACACGTAACAACCGTGTACATTATTTCTTATAATTATTAGGCATAATATGGGCTTTCTAAAAATATAAATTATATACTATTATTTTCAAAAAGAAGCTCAAAATTTAACATTTTCTAAAATTTTCTTTTGTGTCCACTTAGTAGGTAGTAGGCTATGGCTAAATTGTTTCTAACTGAAGCCAAACGTTGAAAACTGCAGTTTTTGATGATTTGTAAAATATTTTTATTGTTTTCGTGTTTCTATTTTACTATATTCCACATTTAATTTATTGTTTTACAATAATGGCGGTTTAGGAATATAAGGAAAAGAATGACAGAATTTATGAAAGAGTTCTTACGACTATCTGACAAAGTTATTCCAGAACTATGAAAATATTTCAATTGTCCTTTATGTAGTAGCTCGTAAAAGATGGTGTCCCAAACCACAATCTGCGCTTTTAGACGATAACTTTCCTCAAAGATGGATTGTAAAACTTTAGGATGGTATGACCTGGATCTTCCAATATGAGTATGCGTGCGGCAATCGATTTAACTTTCTGAAAAAATATGACTTTCTAACTCTATTAAAGAATGACGAAAATGTGCTCAATTTTGCCATGATGTTTAAAACTGAGATACGAGCGGTGTCCCAAAAGAATACCTTCAATTCCACCTTATCTCAAAACCAAAAGATTCTGCTGGCGCCATCTTTAATTTCACAAAAGGTAGACAGTTCTTTATTCAAATACGTAAATACAATTGGAAAAGCTTGTTAGTCCCTAATGTATCTCGAATAAAAGGAATATTAGTAATTAAGCAATTTAAATTAAAAAGGAATTGGTCCGAACAACCTTATCCATAAAACAATCGTGTATATTATCATTGAGTTACCAAATAGCTTTAATTAGCGCTAACATTGACATGATTCAATATGCTACAAAAAAACGTTACATCTGGTATACACTAAAAGTTGTAACACGGATCCTGCCACGACCAATAACCAGCAGTACAAAACTAATTATCCCCAAAGAGGTTATACATGAGCTTTACGGTGTAGACAAAAACTAATTTTAACAAAATTATTCAAAATATTGATCTTTCAGTGTCCTAAAATCTTAAATATTGGTTTATTTAACGTGTAGCAGTTCTACATGAGAGAAACTGTGTTGAAAATTATCTGAAGTACGAGTTGTATTCTTGGGTAAAGAGGTTTGTCAAATAACAGAATTAAGGTAAATGTACTTAATTTCGTTGTAGGCGATCGTAATCTGATGAAACAATTTTATAAGCGATAAAGGAAAGAGCTGACCAGTGTTTAGAAGACTTATGTGTTATTGGAGGTAGAGGATTTCACCAGCTCCAATACAAATGCAACTTCAACAATCACCCAATTGTAAGTACGTGAACCACAGCTGGCTGCAGTACATTATCAGCACAATCCAAATAATAAGCCAAAGAGATATAGAACGGACAATCTTGTTGCATCTAAAGTCAAAACCAGACGTAAACATGAACTTGATGTAAACATGTTAACGTAATTTATGTTAACGTAATGTTATCGAACCTAATTGCTAAAACAATATAAAGCATGACAAAGGTGTTTATTCAATGATAATATGTTACCTCTAAGGCCGAATGCGAGCATTAGTGTAGATGTTTTAATCAATTTGTTAACTCTATTCCTTTGAAAAGTATTGTGAAATTCTGTTGTTTCGAAACCTTAAAGAGAATTTCTAATTACAAGAGGTTACAGATCTGATAGGCTTACCTAAATGAATGGAGAATTATTCTATTATATCCGCCTTTAATAGCGATTATATCACTTCTACACAACAAAGCGACACTTATTGTGAAAATTTTCCAAAAAATTATCTTAACATCTACGAAATAGAAATAGGAAAATTTTAAAATTTCCAATCCTTCCACAGCAATGGCGGTTTTGAAAAAAAACAACGCCTCAAGAAACAATTCTACAACTTGAAAATATTCTTATCAAATCAATGTTACCAATAGATTTTATCTATTTAGTCAGAATAAACCGTTGTTGTACAGTGTATTTATTAAAATAGCAAAATAACAGATCCCTTTTCAGAGTTAAGTATACCAATCACCAGAACTGTACATCTCAGAGATGGCGCTATTGGTATTAATAGATAATTTTATTTCATACATGCTACATAACCACAGAAAGCTTTAATGCGATAAACCAGCGGAACTAAAACAAGTAAGCTTTTAATCAAAGGTGAATATGAAAGAGGAATAATTTTCGTATAATGTAGAAATACGTCATTACCGGTTTGTTATTATCGATTTATTCCTTGTACAAGTTTGAACCTATTACGTAGATGCTTTTGAGATATTTCACAAAAGTGACTTGAAGGTGCCATCTTCAAAGGGCTCTAGGTCCCTCAATAGGCATTTTGGATTAAGCTAATTTTGGTTAAATCGACATAAAATGATGTTTAGTATGTGTAGTTTCCGTTTGACAGAAAAGTTCGGGCACCCTGTTTGTGGATACATAATTAAAGTCGGCATCATATGGGAATTATTTATTATTTGATTCAAGTAAATGCTGAGTTTGTTACCCGCTTTTGTTTCAAAATGTCATGTGGTTTTCTTCACCTGTCAAACTTGATATTTCTTAAAAGAAGTTGCGAAAATGGCATCACTTCCAAAATTTCGAAAAAATGTTACGAGAAAGGTTGTTCCTCTTATACTTTTATACCTTTGCACAACATTTAAGATCTCTTAAGAATAATAATACCTACATATTTCCGTTATTCTAATTGCGGCTGACGCCAACATAAACATTCGGACTGTCATGGAATCTCCAGTTTGCTTGAACAATTGTCAACTGTCAGTTAAATTAATTCACTAGTTGAAGAAAATGTTAGGTTTGAAAGAAAAAATTAAAATTGTTTTAATTTGGGGTGAAAACACACCTCATAGACAAGCAGTTTTAAGATTTTTAATGCACGGCACTCTTACGAAAGATGTAACAGTATTCTGCATCTAGAATTATGGCGAAGTTTGGATCAATAGATACTTTAGAAAATCACACACTCCTTCAAAAATACCCATGAACAAGTGTTAAATGTGTATTTGGATGTTGTAGAATGCGAAAGAACTAGTATTCGAGACAATGCGGACCGCAGATAACAGAGAAAGTGTAAGAAGAATATTACACGGAACCAAATTTAATTATTTTAAACCTAAATTTATAAACACATTAAGAGATCGCGAGTTTGATATGCGTTTAGGACTCTCTTTTTGGCACCATGGGCAAGTAGGAGAATGTGCCATTTTTCCTAAGAAGATTTTGTAGAGAGAGGAGATAACTTTAATATCTAATGGTATCGTGAATTCTCAAAATTTCAGATGTTGGAGCCAAGAAGATCTCAATTTTTGTATTGAATGCCGAGACCAATATTATTTTAAGACCAATGTATGGTGTGGTTTTCTAAATGATACAGTTATTGGTCCTTATTTCTTCAGACAAAATCTAAGCTCACACAGGTTCCTTCGTTTCTTAAATTTGGAATTATCCGAAATTTTTGTTAACACGCCTCTAGAAATAAGGAATTATTTGTGAGTTGAGTGTGATGGTATTCCTGTTCATAATTCAAGGTACGTAAAGGAACACATCTTAGTAGTGTTTAGGAGTAAAGTGATTGGGTGTAATATAGGCTTATACTGGCCAGCCAATTCTCCAGATTTAACAGCATTAGATGTTTTCTTGTGGGGCTACACAAAACCAAAAATATACAAAAACAGAAAATTCCATAATACCGAGCACCTGGAAGAACAACCTAGAAATTGCATTAGAGACATAATACCACCAAGCATTCAAAATTCTATTAACCAGATGTTTGTATTGAACGTGATGGGCGCCGTACAGAAATGTGATTTTTAACTAATTATTTAATCCAGATTGTAATGATTACAATTGTATTTAATTGTTAAATAGTTACATACACTCTTATGAAAATTGTTAATAGTTGTTTTTTTATATTAGTGTCAATTGCTAAAATTGTACATATTTGCATTGTATTGTATTTTTTGAGAAATTTTTATTATAATAGATATTTATATTGATAATCAGAAGATTATGGCTCGAGAATGTTAAAGCCCGACGCGAAGGAGGGCTTTATATTCCTGAGGCCATAATCTAATTTGACTATAATGTTTTATTTTATTTTGCACCATGAAACTGGAACAAAATATTAAAAGATTCAGTATTTTCGGCAAATTTTTAAATGCAAATGCAGTGAAATAAAGTCGACAGTAGGCTAATTTGTTGTTACTAAGATACTGTGATATTGCTAAATTGTTGCTAAGGTACTGTTTGTTTGTAAATAATTTGCATTCTAAAATGGAAGGTGAAAACGCAAAAACTTATTCACAAGAAATTTTAGATGAATTTGAGCCCAGGCAAAATAATTCAAGTAAATCGAAATATTTATACATAAAGGAGTACGAAAAGTTTTTCGCGTGGCAGAGCACAAAAAATGTGTCCACAAAATGTGATGAAAAAGTTGTGATGGCATACTTGTCTCAAATGGTAAGGGATTGTATATATACATTAGTCAATTATCTCTATTCAATAAATATCTATTTTTGCAGTCAAAGATCTATAAGCCGTCGTCACTGTGGTGTTTATATTCTAAATTGAAAAGATGTTCAAGTTGAAGGAAGATGTTGATATTCTGTTTTCCATGCTCACAGAATTCATGAAGAATAATTCTGTGGTGATCGCTAAAAAGTCCTATGTATTGCAAACGGCATCAAATTGAAGAATTCATGTTGAAGGCGCCTGATCATACGTACTTGTTAGTTAAGGTATAACGATTTTAGTTTTTTTTTTCAATTCTCATTATAAAAATTATTGTGTTTTATAGGTTGTCACAGCCTTTGGTATTTTTGGAGCATGTCGTCGCGAAGAACTTCAAAATCACCTCGTTTGGGTTAAATCGTACGCTCATCAACTAGGTTACTAGTTTCCTTGATAAAAGACGAATACGTGTCGTAGTCGATGGCTGTTTTTCACACATTAACGCGGGCACGCCACAAGGATGATTTATAGAACCTACACTTTTACTTCTATACATAAATGACCTTATTTCTTCAACAACTAATCCGATTCATTGACTTTCTGACGACACCACTCTTTATTGTGCTTCATCTCAGACTACTCAAATGGTAACCTACCTTCTATTCTTGAAGATATTAAAGCTGAAATGGCAATTTCAATCAACAAAGACATTCAATGTATTCTCGACTGGGGAAGCAATAATCTAGTTAAGTTTAATACTAACAAAACTCAGTGTTGCCTTGTGTCCGCCAAGAAAGATCGATCTTTTCCTGCTGTAGGTATGAATGGCTCGGGTCTAAGTTTTCAGACTCTATTACTCTCGAGGGTTGACTACCTTCTGTCAACTACCAAAACAGATGCCGGTAAATAACTATTTTTGTATCAAGTAGCTAAAATATTTTCTTATTTAAACTCTCTAAAATTTGCCTAGAATGTCTAATTTATCAATTTTATTCGAATAAAAGTACTAGGTACTTGGTACAAAAATAGCTATTTATTTATATTGACTGTTATTTTAGTTTACATTGTTAGTGTTAACAGAGATTTGTAATATCTATATTACTTAACCGTACTATTAGAATTTTTTTAAGGTACCTAGTTTTTTAGACAAATTCGAATGATAGAACTCGTAAATAAAATAAATTTTAAAATATTGTCCGCTGAATTATTTAAAATAACATAAAATTGTCGTCATGACGAGTACAATTTCAAGCAACAAATATAACGTATCCTTGAATCGGAAAGTAGTAATATAGTTAAATTTAATACTAACAAAACTCGGTGTTGCGTTAAATCAGCCAAAAAAGGAACGAATCACTCAGATCTTAAGCTGTCAGACTTTATTTCTATGTTGGGAACTATTGTATCTTCAAATCTATCTTGAAATGCTATAGCAGATGCTCGTAAAATAGTATCTTTTACAGAACTCGGCAGTACTTTACCTTTTAACTATATTACAATTCCCACCTCTGGCTTGCTGCTCCCAATATGATCTCAACATCGTTGATCTTATTCAAAAAAGAGCAATTAGCGTATAAATTATATTCTTTGATACCATCTGAGTTCGACTCAAATTTAACAGCAATTTCCTGCAAATAACACGTATGACATAAAAATGAATAACCTAGTACAAGAAGGAATGACTGCATTAAGAGCAAAAAAATAGATCAATATACATCATATAAAATTCTAAAAATAACAAATGTAGTATTTAGATGGAGCAACGTAGGAATTTTTAGATAAGTTTGAAAATAATTTACCAAGAGAGTACCGTTAGTTAGAATATCCTGCAGACGATGATTTGGTGATGGAAATATTACCACTTGAACGTTATTGATATGTAAGAGAATTAGTTCGCATAGTTTATTTTTTTTTAACACTTCCTAGATGGTAAAAGGTATATGCAATTTAGGAATGTAATTATTCTATGTAAGCCCGCAAGCAAGTATTATATTTAGGTACTCTATAAATGAAGAATTAATTAAGAATATAAGTGAAGCTGATAGCACTAACCTACAAATCTCTTCTAATTTTCTATTAAGTTTTGAATATAAACTCGTTAAATCAAACAAATCCTTTAATACGATGATAATTTAACAAATACCGAACTTATCGCATTTTCAATCTCAGGGGCTAGATAGTAAAATGTTTCAAACCGATCTCAAACGACATCTAATAATTTCTGTAACGTAAATTAAATTGTTGCATATCCCTACAGAAAAGTCGAGTGGTGTTAATGCTGGAATTCGAGGTGGCCACTCTATTTCACCTCTTCAACCAATCCACTTGCATGGATAATTTCGGTTTTAACCACTCGCTCACACGGTGGTCAAAATGCGGTGGGGCTTCGTCTTGCTGTAAATATATGTTACTTTCATCAATCAAAAAATTTACTTGGTCATTTAGTTGGTTTTCCAAACTACCAACAATTAAAGATTCGATAACGTCATCTAAATGTTCCAAAAATTTTTCACCAGTCAAATTTTTTTCAATGAATACTAGCCCAATAACAGCGTTTCCTAAAATCCCAACTCATACATTGTGTTTGGGAATGACCTTCAAGAAAAATATGTGGATTTGTATCATCTCAACAGCGACAGTTTTGCCGATTGACTAATCCATTTCATAAGATTGTCGACTCGTCGCTAAAACAAGTACTATGAATTGAAGTTTCGTTGGAGTTAATCTTATGTCATCATTTCACAATATTCAATTCTACGATCGGGATCATCTTCATTTAGTTCGCTCAGAATATGTATCGTAAAATTTGTGCATATGAAGAGCTGTATGTACAGGCTGTCCCAAGTTCGAGGGCAAGCATGGGGATCTCGCTTATTATTAGAGATAGGATATAGGTTTAAATTCGGCACTTTTGCTAAATTCAATGCCGAGTAATAATCTGAAAAGAAATTTGAGCTAACTCGAATGGATTTGGTTTTATGCTCAAAAAACTAAAAATTTCGATTTTTGTTTTTCGCGTTACCTTTTATTAGGAATTTTCAAAATTCGATTAAACATTATTAAGGCAACTTTTTACGCCAAACAATACTAATACGGTATTAAAAATATTATGCGACGTTTTGTTTATTCTGAACCATCATCAGGTTTATTTTTTCTTATCGGGGTTAAGACATATTTTTATGGCGTTGGATGGAGAATGTTATGCTGATTTTAGCAATATATAACACTTCATGGTTTGATCGACTGCGAACTAAAATACTCTTAAATTAAAAACTAAATATTACATTATCACGATACCCATGAATGAAACAAAACTCAGAAGTTGGCTTTTGTCATGTCATTTTCTAATTGTAAAAAGGGTAATAACTGCAAGATCCTTCGTGTTAGTGCTTTAAAATTTGCAAGTTTCTTTAGAATGTTTTCAAATTCAGAAAAACGAGACATGATAAGGATATTTTATAGCTGCAATAGAAATAGTGTCAGAGCAGAAGAAAGATATTTAGAGGAATATCCGGACATTTTTTTTTTGGAGAGTTATGACTTTATGTTATCCATCTTATGTTCAAGAAAATCCTTCAACATCTACCAGAGAAATAGAGCAAACTATTGAAGTGCCAAAAACGACAGTTTGGCGAGTGTTAAAGCAACACCGTTATAAACCATTTAAGTTACACGTTAGTCAGACTCTTCGGCCTGGGGACGATATGAGACGGTTGGATTTTTGTAACCAACTTAATACCAAAATGCTGGAAAATCGCAACTTTCTCAATCAAATAATTTGGACGGATGAGTGCAATTTTTCCACTAATGGAATGTTTAATCGTAATAACGAGCACTACTGGTCCGTTGAAAATCCACGAATTAACAGGCAAATCGAGGACAAGGCCACCGGTCCTTTAATGTGTGGGTTGGAATCTGGAAGGGTAGGCTCCTTGGGCCAATTATTTACGAAGGTATCCTAAAGTCTCAACGCTACCTCGCATTTCTAACACACGAAATATCAGACCTTTTGGATGATGTTCCGCTAAGCGAAAGATGGACTCTCTGGTGGAAAATGGACGGAGCTCCTCCTCATAATGCTGCGATAATAAGTGAATATCTTAACGGCGAATTTCCTGATAAATGGATGGGAAATAGGGGACCACTTAGGTGGCCGGCAAGAAGTCCAGATTTAACCCCTTTAGATTACTTCCTCTGGTGCTATTTAAAAAATATGATTTATAAGACGCCACCGCAAAATATAGAAGAACTCCAGAATAGGGTTGTTAATAAACTTCGTCAAATTCCCAGGCGAACCATTCAAAGAAGCGTAAGAAGAAGAATTCGTTACTGTATTCAAGAAGGAGGAAACTTGTTCGAACATTTATTATAATAATTTTTGTTTGTTTGTCTGTGTAATTATTTTGTTGTTACCTATCGATAAATTTGCGTTGTCGCTATTATGACCGTGTTACATAGACATACTTGTTTGAGTTGTTTGTTAATGTTTTTTTTTTAAATTGTTTAAATGTTTTATATTTTTGGATGTTCTAGTTTAACAAATTAAATAAGTAGAACTACTGTAATTATTCCTTGCTGGATCCAAGAAGGCGGAATCTTGTTCTTCGTATTTTTCTCATTATTTTAGTTCGCAGTCGATCAAACCATAAAGTGTTATATATTGCTAAAATCAGCATAACATTCTCCATCCAACGACATAAAAATATATCTTAACCCCATAAAAAAACAGAAACCTGATGATGGTTCAGAATAAACGAAACGTCACATAATATTTTTAATACCGTATTAGTATTGAGCGTAAAAAGGTGCCTTAATAATGTTTAATGGAATTTTGAAAATTCCTAATAATAAGGTGGCCAAACGCGAAAAACAAAAATCGAAATTATTAGTTTTTGGAGCATAAAACCAAATCCATTCGAGTTAGCTCAAATTTCTTTTCGGATCATTACTCGGCATCGAATTTAGCAAAAGTGCCGAATTTAAACCTATATCCTATCTCTTATAATAAGCGAGATCCCCATGCTTGCCCTCGAATTTGGGACAACCTGTACACAACCCACGGAAAGATGTATGGAGGCTGCTACTTTCCTCATGGATGTTGTTGGATCCATAGCAAAATCTTCAATTACTTATATCTGTATGTTTTCGTATAAAAGTCTTTTTCTCTCGCGCTTCTTGTTCAAGACAGAACCTGTTTCGAGAAATTTTCGTATTGGTATTGACCCATACTTATGATCGACATGTTTGTCTGGGTGTCTTTCATTAAATACAGTAGCTATTAGTTTAGCACTTTCGTCACCTTTTCCGTATAGAAGAATAATTTCGGTCCTTTCACCTAATGTATAATCCATTTTTCATAACTGTCAATAACAACGATATCTGTGTCTGAAAGATGGATAATTTACTAATAAAGGCCACAAAGTTAATAGTGTTTTGTAACTGTCACCATGACTTTTTCAATTATCATTATTGGTTTAAATAAATACAGGGAGGTTCAAAAAATCCGTTGTTGGATTTAGGTATTAAAAGAGGTATCATGTACTATCCCATGCCATGTGACGTTTTAAATGAGGTATGACTTGACACCTAAGGTCATTTGAACAAATTTAAGGAGTATCTCCAGTTAAAAGTTGACGTGTTTCGCCATTTCCTTCTAACACGGCGCATTTCTGAAACTTTAAGGATGGGTCCCTTTCAAATGAGCACAGTATAGTATTCATAGTAAAAAAGTAAAAACGAAAACAGAATTATGTGTTAAGTAGAGAAGTAACTTTATATAATAGTTGAAGCTATTACAAAATAAAATCTGTAAAATTGCATTAGGTGCACGGGAAGTTGGTTTAATGCAAATGGAATGAAGATTATTAATGAATTGAAGGCATAAGGGAGAAATATGCGATAAACAGTATGTAACGTGCCAATCCTTGTCTATCGTTACCTTAATTTAAGTTTCGAACTTTGCATTATTATTGATAAGACATTGCATTAGTATCTTTAGGCATTTCTTTTTTCTTTCCATAGTTAAATTATTTATATCTCGATATTTTCTCTTTAGTCTACATAATTACGAACGTGTTGTGTATATATTTTAGACATCAATTTTAGTTTTATGCGCAACGTGAATTGAACACGATTACGCAACTCCGTAATGTACTTCTTATCGTTCAGTACCTTATCTTTTTGTTGCGTTTCACTCCCTTTTATAAGGCATGTAATGGTGTCTAATTACATTTTCTATATAATATATTTAATAGGGAATAAAGTTGGAACAAAGAGTAGTAACAAGTAAACCGCTTATCTTAAGGAAAAGCTTTTATTTTGGTAAATTGCCATATCGTAAAAGCGTGGCGTGACGTCACGAACGTTACTTGGTTAAAATGGTGACGATAATGCAATGTCATCTTTATGAACATAAATGGAGATACCTTTGTTTTGCATAAATCACATATGCTGCTATATACAGTCTGCGTTGATCGTTCTAAGCAGCTTTCGTCTTTCGAATCTGAGTTAGTCGTTTATACCTTTCCATCATTTTAAGGTCAACATTTTGTGCCCATTACCCAATGTTACCATAATTATGATACCGTTCGTCTATTTTTATGTTGAAGACAGATGAAAGTTATAGTGCCTTCCCGTACGTTTACATTTCGTTTATTTGTACATTAAATACAAATGGAAATTACCTTTACGTTATCGTATATTTGCTTTGGAATTGGAAATGAAAAATCTCAAACTACAGTTCGTTTAAGACAAGATTAAAATATTTATTTTGTACAAGTAAGTACTTATCCTTTTAGCGCAGTTTAACTAAATAACAAATCAGTTAGTGTTATTTTGATACGGTTAAAAAAAGGAACAGCTGAGTCCTCGTCCTAAGATAAAAACATTTGAGTTCATAACCCATCACAACTGTAATTTGTTGACATAGGTCAATATACGTTTCATTATTGAATACATGTTGATCAGATCGCTTTTTGAATTTTAAGTAAACATAGATTATGAGCTTATGTACAGTGTATAATTTAGTAATTTTAAGATCGTAAGGCTTTACGGGAAATATCGTTTTAGTTATTTTATGCTGATATTAATCAGAAATTTTGCTTGGTTAACTATAAATTTAAATACAGCTGTTTAGTGCTTATTCAGATTACCTGTTATGGTTTGAGATTCAACCTTTCTCAATTATTGTTGTATTTTAATTATTAAACCTAGAAATTGAGTGGTGCCCAATAAAACAAATGCTAATACTGATAACATCTAAGGAAAAACCTCTGCTTCCCTCATATCTGATGAATGAGTTCTCAATTACAGTAAGTTTGTACCTCACTGAGATATACCGTGGCGCAATTTACCTTCGTAATATAGCAAACAAACAACACACCAAAATTTTTTTATTTGTTATAAGTGAAGCTTAAGTTATACCAGCTAAAAACGTTCTGAAGGTCACATGCTAATTCAATGGTTTATATACTTTTAAATACATATAAATTACGATTTTTTTTAAAAGTGGCATACAATTAAAATAAAAGTTGTATAACCGTACTTATTTAATAGATGTAATCAAACTCTAGCTATTCAGAACAAATCTAGGATTTAGCCTGTACAATTTCAGAAAAAATGTTATTATATTTGCTTGTCTTCCCTGTACTTGTTGGGGTCACTTCATCAATATTACGTAAGTAATTATTAATTTTTTTATGATATTTACATATTTTAGCAAACTTTTGAAATGTTTTTAAGTGATCCAAATTTAAACACATGCATTTTAAAATCTGGAAATTCTGCACGTCAACATATACGAGATGGAATACCAGCAATTGGGTTTCCTTCCATTAATCCTTTTAGATATCCTACTTTAATGGTAACTCACTCTTCATCAATAAGTTACTTTAAGTAAACTGTAATAATGTGGAGGTTGACGGATTGTATAATTACGAAATAACAGAAGTACAGTAAGTTCTAAGCATTAAATTGTTTATGTGAGCAACAGAAGTGTTATAGTTTTGATTCAATTATGGAAAGGTGTACAGGAAATTTTGTTCTTCCCAATTGGTCCTTTCTCACGAACTTTAATATAGATGGTGTCATTGCACAAATTCCATTACATGGAGGCAGTATCTCTCAGGCTAATTTGTCACGTACACATTGTCATTTTGCAATAACCCGCAGTCAATATGGTTGTGATAACATAAATTTGGAACTTGAAATGAAAATAGACGATTTAGACGTAAAGTTAGAGGGTATAGAAAATGAAGGTAATTTATACAACCTGAGGTAAATCACCCTATTTGCCTAATATATTTCAGAGCTAACGAACGCACTCATGAGAGGTATTTCAACAATAATAGCTCAAGAAGTCTCTCCGGTCCTAGAAAAATTATTTGAAGAAATTGCAAAATCTTACCTCAAGGCGTCATGCAGACTAGTTTCCCTAAACGATTTATTTTCTTCCTAGTGTACTAAGTATATGAATAAGTTAAGATGCACTAATCGTATGGAGTACGAGAAGACTACTGGCAGCTGTCTTTAGTAAGGACACCATTGTTGTAAAAATACTATTTCATGCCCGTATTGTATTATGATTAAATTTATATTGGTTCAAAATGAGCACCCTTATTTCTTGTACAAGTACGGAATCCTTTACCTCCCAACCTACCCATACATATGTAGATAAGGAAGTTTTGCAATCGACTTATTTTTTATTAACGCTAAGTTGACTAATTAATGGCAGCTTCAACAAGACGAGCCATGATGTCTGTTTGTGTACATACGTATTTGTGTGCATGTCCGCGCGCTGTGCATGCGGGCATCCGCGTTTGTACGTATGCATGAGTGCATGTTTGCGTGTGCGCGTGTGTGCGTGTGTACATGTGTGCGTGTGTGCGTGTGTGCGTATGTACGTGTGTTCGTCAATGCGCGTGTGGGTGTGTGCGTGCGTGTGTGCGTGTGTGTGCGTGGTGTGTGCATTTGTTCTAGTGCGTGTGTGCGATGTGCATGTTTACGGTGTGGTGTGTGTGCGTTGGTGTGTGTGGTGTGTGTGTGCGTGTGTAACTATATGGTCTGTGCGGGTTTGGTGTGTGTGTGCGTTGTCGTTGGCGTATAGTGGTGCAGTGTGTCGTGTGCGTGTTGTGTGGGTGTGTGGGTGTGTTGTGGGTGTGTGTGCGTGAAGCGTGTGTGGTGCGTGTGTGGTGTGTGAAGTGTGTGTGTGTGTGTGTGTGGTGTGTGGTGTGTCTTTGCGTGTGCCTGTGTGTGTGTGTGTGGGTGTGGGTGTGGTGTGTGTCGTGTGTGTGGGATGTGGTGTGTGTGGGTTAAGTGTGTGTGGTGTGGTGTGGTGTGTGGTATTGTGTGGGTGTGTGGTTGGGTGTGTGTGTGTGGGTGTGGGTGCGTGCGTGTTGTGGTATTTGCGTGTGTTTTGTGCGTTTGGGTTTCGGTGTGGTGTGGTGTGTGCTTTGGTGTGCTGTGCGTGTGTGCGTGTGGGTGTGGCGTTGTGGTGTGTGCGGTGCGTGGTGGTGTGGCGGCGTGTGGTATATGGTGTGGCGTGTGTTTGTGGTGTGTGCGTGGGCGGTGTGGTGTTGTTTTATGTGCGTGTCGTTGTGGTGCGGGAGTGGTGGGTGTGTGCGGTGTGCGTGTGGCGTGTGGGGTGGTGTGTGGCGTGCGTGTGTCCGTGTGTTGTGTGTGGTGGTGTGTGGAATTGGTGGTGGTGTGCTGTGGTGTGTGCGGTTTGGGCGTGTGTTGTGTGTTTGTGCGTGTGTGGGGTGTTTAGTGTGGTGTGTGGAGTGTGCGTGTGTGGTGTGGTGTGTGCGTGTGTCGTGTGTGTGTGTGTGTGTCCGTGTGTGTGTGTGTGGGGGAGTGTGCGTGTGTGGTGTGTGGGTGTGTGTGTGTGGTGTGTGTGTGGTGGGCGTGGGTGTTTGGTGTGCATGTGTGTGTGTGGTGTTGGTGTGTGGGTGTGGTGTGTTGGTGTGTGCGTTGTGCGGTGTGTGCGTGTGTGTGGTGTTTTGTGTATGTGGTGTGTGCGTGTGTTGCGTGTGTTTGGTGTGTGCGTGGTGTGCGTGGCGTGTGTGGTTGTGCGGGAGTGTGTGTGGGCGTGTGTGTGTGTGTGGGTGTGTGGTGTGTTGGGAGAGTGTGTGTGTGGTGTGGGTGTTTTGTGTTGTGTGGTGTGTGTGTGTGTGCTTTGGTGTGTGTATGTGTGTGGTTGTTTGAGGGTGTGTGTTGTGTTGTGTGTGTGTGTGGCCTGTATGTGTGTTGTGTGGTGTGTGGTGTGTGTTGTGTTTGTGGTGTGTGTGTGTTGGTGTGTTGTGTGTGTGTGTGTGTGTGTGCTGTGTTCGGTGTGGTGTGGCGTGTGTGGTGTGTGTGTGTGTGGTGTGCGTATGTTGTGTTGGTGTGGTGTGGTGTGGTGTGTTTTGGTGTTGGTGTGGTGTGGTGTGTGCGGGCGTGTGTGGTGTGTGCGTGTGTGGTGTGTTATTGCATGTGCTGTGTGGTGTGGAGGTTTTGTGTGCGTGTTGTGGGTGTGCGGGTGCGGTTGTGTGGCGTGTGGTGTGTGCGTAGCGTGACGTGTGTGTGTATGTGTGGCGTGTGGTCTGTTGTACGTGTGTGTGTGGCGTGGTTGCGTGTGTGGTGTGGGGTGTGTTCGTATGGTGTTTGTGTGTGTGTCCGTGTGGGTGAGTGGGTTGTGGAGTGTGTGGGTATGTGTGGGTGGTGGTGTGTGGGGATGTTCGTGTGTGAGCATGTGTGTGTGGTGTTTGTTTGTGTTGTGGGTGTGTGTGTGTGTGCGGGTGGTGTGTGCGTGTGGTGTGTGGTGTGTTTCGTGGCGTGTGTGGCGTGTGTGCGTGTGGTGTGGCATGTGTGCATGTGGTGTGTGTGTGTCCGTTGTGTCCGTGTGTGTCCGTGTGTGTGGCTGTGTGGTGTGTGCGTGTGGCGTGTGGTGCGTGAGGCGTGTGGCGTGTGTGTGCGTGTGGACGTGGGCGTGTGGCGTGTTATGTGTGTTGTGTGTGTGTGTGCTGTGACTGGTTTGTGGGTATGAATGTGTGCGTGTGTGCTGTTTACGTGTGGCGTGTGGCGTGTGTTGGTGTGTGTGCGTGTGGCGTGGGTGTTGTGTGCTGTGTGGTGTGTGTGTGTGTGTGTGTGTGTTGGGCGTGTGTGTGTGTGCGGCGTGTGGCACCACCACATTTAAAATTCCTTTGATGTTACCAAAAAGGTCACCACAGTACTAAGCTCATGAAAGCGCAATGTTTCACCTAATTACATATCATTACCAAAAACCCAAGGTCACAAACCCCGGTTTCGTTTTCCACAATTACAAGGCCATCCTTGTGATTTATTTTAACACGATCGCATAATAACAAGACCACCCAAATGTTACTCTCCCCCAAGGTCCCCTCACTTGTATGTTTTTTGCCGACTTAGATGTTTTTTGCTCATCCACACTTTAAACTCTACCAAAAATAATAGAAAACGATATGTTAATGTATTTAATTCATGCAGAAATAAAGACACGTAGAAATGTATTAATCAGATATATGATTTTCTTTAGGAATAGAACATTTTAATTTAGTACAAGTGCCGAAGGTCCTCTTTACTTCCGTTTCATTACGTCTGTCTGTCTGTCTGTCTGTCTGTTTGTCTACCTGTCTGTCTGTCTATCAGTCACTGTGTCAGTTTGTCAGTCCGTCAGTCAGTCCGTAAGTCAGTAAGTTTGTGCGCTCAGTTAGTCACCTGTCCAGTCTGAGACCGCACTATTAAGGACGGCGTTTTTCTGAAAACAAAGTAGTATTAGTATGTATAGATGCTTGACAGTAGGTATACTTACTGTGTCTTTCTCGATCATTGGTAGAACCATCTGTCGAAGATTTGCAATTACGAACTCGGACGAGTTCGTAGAGTCCTACAATCTCTTCGACAGTTCCCAATATCATCTCCAGATGTATAATGGCGTGATCGTACCCACTGAGTACAGCTAGGCTTATCACATTATTCCAGTCCAGGTATAATGTGAGAAGCCCAGTGGGGGTCGAGCTTTGGAATTTCCGTAATCACGAGATTATGATTCCGGATGAACGGTATTACAGTGGACAACTGCAACAAAAAAAAAACAGAAGCGTTTGTACTACATTAGTACTATTACTAGTCCTATGGTCATAGGAATGTGGGTTGCCCAAATCCAGCTGTCATCATCGTCATCATCGTCATCAGCGGCAGCTGCGTCGTCATTGTCGCTGTCAGCGTCATCCCCGTTGTCCTGGACCTCCTGTGGATTGTCATCGTCAGTCGTCGTAAGGTAGGACATCGTCAATGATAGTGATGACATCAGCGTTAGTCAGGTCTAGTACTATTGTCTCTGTTTCTGCAGCACGGTCGAGGTCCTGTTGAGATGGGCTACCCACTGGGATGCGACTGGAGAAGGATGGAGGGATGTACACAACATCAGGAGAATAGGCAGAAAAGACCTTGTAAGTTAAGGGGGCGGATTGGTGTAGAGGAAGGAGGGGAAATTCGGATGGACAACTCACGTCTTCAGGTAATGGTGGTAAGGAGTTGGAGGAAAGTTCGAGCGTTGGAGTTGGGGGGACGTCGGGATTAAAGGAGGACAAAATTGCCTCCGGCGATAACGAGCGGATGCTTGGGATATCAAACTAAAAAGAAAAAATAAAAAATTAGAAATACAGCAAAATCAGGAAAAAACAAGAAAAAAATGTAAAAACCTAAAAAAGAGGCTTAGTCAGCTAACTGATCGTTGCCAGATGAAGAAGATGCTGAGGACGTTGCTGGAAAATTCATGTTTGCTTTTTGTTGTAATCTACTGTATAAGCAGTTGTACGAATGATTTCTACTGTATTCATTTCGCTAAATATAAATGTTTCCCCCACAAAAACAACGTTTTCATGCATTTTTAGAGGACATTTTTTCAGGGTTTTTCACTTTCCTCCACTCTCCCCACCACTTCAAATTTTGTATTTAAGAGAGAGCGTTCCACTGGGCGTTCCATGTCTTCAAATTTAATTGTTATTTTTATTGCATGGTTGATACTTAAATTTTTGGTCATTTTTTTATATTTTTTGCAAAAAAAATTTGGGCTTAATAATTTTCAAAAAATTGTTTTTTTTCAAACAACTTCTTTTTAACACTTACAATATTTTCAGATAGATTCATTTAGGACTTGTATTTTATTCATTAAAATTGTTTGCACTTAGAATATTTTCATATTGCAATAAATTCATATAGAACATGGTATAATCTTAATAAAAAATTTTTTAGGGGAAAAGTTATAATGTTTGTATAATGATATATAATAAAGTATTTGCGTTTAGAATCTGTAAAACCTACATCTCCTGCGGCTGGAGTAAACATAACCGTACCGACAACAAGTAGAAGTAAGAACGCCTCTCATTCATTACTGTAGCAGATAACTAATGTATGGTGTGTGCCTTTTAGGTACGTCACGCTCGTATGTGGCTTATGATACTCCCATAGTGGGAATGGAAGAGTTAACATCATAAGCCATAACACTAGTGCCGCAAGAAATTGTCCCATCCGGGGTTTGACAGTTGAAACTCTTACGGATCACGTACAGGAAGCTAGAGAGATACTCTACGAAGAAAGTGTTGAAGGCGACTTGGTGGACGGAGAACAATATTTCGACCAGGAGGACTGTGAAATAGCTTTGCGGCTTTTGGTTTCACCACCGCCAGAGGACGACTTGGATGTGGTATCTGAAACTATAATCAGGCAGCCGTGGACGAAGTACTGCTCACCCACAACCTGTACGTGATCCGCACGAGAACCCATAGGCACTCGTGAGCGAAAGCAGGTCGTATTGCAATGTTTAAGTCCTGGTTGAACAAGGGAGGAATGGTCTCCTGGGGGAAAACCATTCTTCCACAAATGTCGTAATGCAACCGGGATGAGGATGGTGAACACTGAAAATACTTTGGATCCCGAATATGTTTGAGATACAAGTCGTCCACATCTACAACACGTTCGGAACAGGGGTAAATCCATTTGAAGGTTTCCTGAGTCCTGCTTCTACCGCAAAATTTGGAGGAGTGGTCACCAACTTCTACGGTAGAATCAGGGATCTGAAAGTGTCTTGAACCCTGCTTGTATTTAGGAGGCGGAGTGGAGGTCGCTAAACTCTTCAAAGAGGGAGCCAATGGAGGAATCGTCTGAGTATCCTTAGTCCAGCAATGCGGATTTCCTAGAAAATGACTGGTCGTTAAATGATTTGGGACTTTCTAGGGCCCCAGCACCGATGCTGTATATAATACCTGCGCCATCACCGTTTAGGGATATAAAACGCAGTATCTTCACCCCAGAGTATATTTTACATGTGCTGCGGAGTTTTCCAAACAATTGATTTAACCACAGCGCATAGTAAGGTGAAGTAAATGCTGGGTGAAAGATGTGGTCAAACACTCTCCCCGACTACCCTTCCTATCCAACGCCTATAGTGCCCTTACCCCTTCAACCTGAGCTGTCCATCTTCTTATCCTATTCCTGGCGATAGGTTACGTTTCCTCCTTTATCGCTGGACATGATTCTTTCTTTAATAGTTGTCAATAAAACTATAGTAGGAAGTAGAATATTATGTTAAAAAGAAATCATAACAAAACACAACAAACACTTCAGCTATATATGTAGTTATTATTCTTTCTTTGTTGCAGCAAAAAATGTTCCAATGTTAATGTCTCAAGAAATTTTCTCGAAAGGATTCTTTGAACATCAAAAAAAGCGCCTGGATGTCAGTATCCCCACTATCTGGCATGCAGGAGGTTCGTTGCAAAACCAAACCACAGGGGCAATGTGGTGCAAGGAAGCAGTTCCGACGACAAACAAAGGTACATAGACATGTTACTGATTCCCGTGCAACCAGGACCATCTGGGGTAAACTATGCGAAGGATAATGCGAAACCCGGACCATCAGGGTTGAGCAACTCAAGGAAACGGAAGTCTGACCAATGCGATGAACCGGCACAAAAGAAAAATAGGTGAAGTGTTGAGATTGTTACTGACCCTCGGTATGCTTCCAAGGACACCTCAAAGCAAAGGCATAAACAAATGTATGTTTGCTTGTCGATAATGGGGTTGAAGTGATTCTAAATGCGTTTAAAGAACGCATTGTGTCGTACCGACTGTCACCATACGCATACTACTGTGTCCACCTTTATGGCAGACGTTAAAGGGAACGCATTGAAGGTAGTACAAAATTAGTTGCAGAAACACTACTCCTTAAAATGTAATGTTGAGCTGTTTGGTTTATACTTTTTGAACAGTAGGGAAAGCACATAACTGAAATCCTTTCAGGCTAAGTACGCCATTTTAAGTGTTGGGACGGTGTTAGAAGAGTATTTCCAAAGAATAAGTGAAATATTGGATGCAAAGCAATCCGAATTTCAGCATAAAGATTCTGGTAAGTGTGGGTTATGACTATTGGTGTATCCGATTAGTAAAAACTGTTTTAGGGTGGTCCCTGGTGCAATTCGTATATGTAGAAAACCTGCTTTTTTAACGGGTTCCTAAGGGCTGTCCCCGGAAATCCACATAAACACGCCATAGTCAATGTAAAAATAATGATAATTGCTGCTTTTCATGGGTGTTGTATCGGCACCAGTGACACCAAAGGGTCTTACCACAGCGAACAACGCCTTACCCTGACTTCCAGACGTTATTCAACATCAATGTTTATAGGTTAGACGATACATATCGTGATGGTCAGCGTGTCACAAAGGTAGTAGGGCCTCTGTACTATACCAAAGCCAAACAGACAGTCTATGTTAATTTATTATTATTAGTCAGTAACCAAACAGATAATCAGCATTATGTATGGATAAAAAATTTTTCTCGTTTACTTTGCAACCAAATAACTCGGCGGAACGGAGCAATGTATTTTTGTGATGCATGCTTATATTACTTTAGATCCGAGGAACAATTAACCCGACACGTGTCACATGACTGTAACTTCGCATATACAAATTTACCGACGAAAAAAAAAAAGACAAAACATAAACTATCAGAAACAAATTGTTCTACCATTCGTAATATATGCAGATTTTGAAGCGCTCTTAGTACCGGTAGATACGGCTGAACCAGATCCCGAAAAACCGTTCACGATAAAAACGTGTAAACACGAACCATACTCGTTTAGTTATTATATTAAGTGTGTAAACGATGCGTGGTCTAAGTTAGAGCTGTATAGGGGAGTAATGCAGGGAGATATTTATAAGACGACTGAAAGTGATGTAAAACGGATATATAATGAACATTTCAAAGCTATTGTTCCAATGACACCATTAACGGATGAACAACAGGTTACGTATGAACGCAGTGTATGTTGTTACATATGCGGCAAGCACTTTACGGGCATCCGACAAATCCGAAATACGAGATCACTGTCACGTTAAAGTATCGTGGTGCAGCACATTCAACGTGTAACTTAAACTATCAGGTACCTACATTTCTCCCCATTTTTTTTACATAATCTCAGTGGTTATGATGTTCACCTGTTCATTAAACAGTTAGCGAGTGAAACGGAAGAAATTACCGTACTTTTTAACAGTTAAAAAATATATAACGTTTGGTAAACACATTTTTGTTGATGAATATGTAAACAGTCATGGTATCAGGAAAAAAATACATTAATTTACGTTTCGTCGATAGTTGTAGATTCATGGCTGCATCCTTAGATACTCTATCCCAGAATTTATCAGATGATCAATGTATGGAGGTACGGAAAAAGTAATGATAGCGACTTCAACTTAGTGAGAAAGAAAAAGGTAGTTTCCTTATTGCGTACGTAGACAGCTTTAGTAAATTGAACGACGTCACGGTGCCATCATATGACAAATTCTACGATAAAATGCGTGATGCAAATATTTCCGATGACGAATACTGTCGCGTTCTACTGGTATGGGATCACTTTAAGTGTAATACACTAGGTGATTATGCTGATATTTATTTAAAATCAGATGTGTTGTTATTGGCTGACGTGTTTGAAAACTTTAGGAGATTATGTATGGGTGTGTATTTAGAACCTGCACAGTATGTCACTTTCCCTGGATTGGCGTGGGATGCCATGTTGAAATGTACGAAAGTAGAGCTAGAATTACTGACGGATATGGATATGTATCACTTTTTAAACAAGGTATTCGGGTGGAGTGAGTACTTGTATCAAGCGGAGAAGCATCGCTAATAACGAGTTTGTTCCAAACTATGATCCTAAACAACCGAAAGTGTTTTTACAATATTTTGCCACGAATTTATAGGGTGGAGTATGGGCAATACCTGCCCACGAGGGTTTATGTGGTTACCTCAAGAGGAAATAGATTTGACGTATTAAAGATTGATGATGACGCCGATGTTGGATTTGTACTGGAGGTTGAATACATTATCCCCACTGCATGACGAACACAACGATTATCCGTTTTGTCCTGAAATGATCTGCGCACCACATTCCCAGGAGGGAAGTTAATCCCTAACCTGTGTGATAAGACCAACTACGTTATACATTACCGCTATTTAAAACAAATGTATAGAGCATGGCTTAATTGTTACTCGTATTCATAGGGTTTTTTTCGTCAAAGTCCGTGAATACCATACGTAGACCTTAATACAGCCTCCGCAACACAGCACAGAACAAGTTCGAAAAGGATTTTTAAAATTATGAATAAAATTTTTGGTAAAAACAATGGAAAATGTCGATAAACGAAAGTTATTAAACTGTTAACGCATTGGGAAAATAACGGTCGTCGGTTAGGTCTAGCACGGTACGTTGCAAAACCGCAATTTAAAAATTTTATTCAATTCACTGAAAATTGTTTGCGGTGGAATTGTCAAACAGGTAGTTACGTATGACAAACCCGTCTATGTCGGATTCAGTATTTTAGATCTTTCCAAAATTATAATGTATCGGTTTTTTATGATATTTTACGAGCTCATTATGGCAAGAATTCACGTTGCTCTATACTGACACGGATTCTTTATTTGTTGAGATAGTAACTTGATATGTTGCACACATGCGAAATAATTTAGACGAATATGATACATCCAACTATCAAAATGGTTGATGGTATTCCAAATGCTTCCGTCGTTGGACGAATAAAAGATGAGTACGCAGGGAAAGCGATTCAATTTTATGGTGCGGATCAATTACGCCTAAAGCTTTTGATAATGAAGTTGTTAAGAAAGGGGTGTTTGGAAAGTTGATTAGGGCAATTTCTGATAAAAACAATAATTTATAAAATGTTGTTTGTTTCAAATTAAATTAATAATTGTTATTAAGAAGAATATGCTATACAAATACTTGTGTTAAATAAAAAAATACGAGAATAATTATTTACTATTTTTTATTAAAAAATTGTACAAGACTTATTGCATTTATATGTATATACAAATTGTATACATAAAAAAGCACAGTGACATAATGATTTACAATGAAAGTAACAAACGGGTTGCATAACGGAAGAGGTTATTTCCTAATTCAATAACAGGCTGGGTCACAAATTTTCTTATGTAATTGCTTTCTCTCCCTTGACATAGACAGAATCTGTTGGCTGAATCAATTCTCGAGCATTCTTCGAAAGTGGTGTGGGTGGTGTATACCCTTCTTCCCATTTAATACAGTGCTGGTTCTGCATTAACCAAGTAGCTTGACGACGACTCTCTGCAAAGTATCCAGGGATACGGTGATTTAAAATAAAATGGGCAATTTGTTTCCCATTATAAATGGCGAGTTCTTTTGGTATAAAAGTTTTTAAATTTTAAACCCTTTACATCGACTATGACGGACATTGTATTACAACTGTCGTACTGCTTTGGTTAACGCGTTGTATGTAACTAAACGATTGTGGAGTATAACACAGTATGCTTGTATTGGCAGCTATGTTTGGCTGTTTCAAACTCCACACGAAGAACTACTGCTTTAAGTGCAATGCTCTTTTTGATTTGAGCAATCTACGACAATCAACGGTGCAACCGTGGTAAATTGGTGGGGTGAGTAATGGTTGCCCATCTCTTTGGTAATACGACATTTGGAATTTAGCAAACATTTCATACAACGTAAAAGCAATTGTTATCATAATTAACGTTGAGATTGCCATACGGATAACGATCCGTGTTCAGGAACACCGAATATTATTTAGTGCACATTTATCGAATCTGCTCGTATCTTGCATAACATTATTTCTCTCGCCCAGTTTGAAATCCTATAATAATGTATCTAGGTGTTTCTATACTAGTAGATGTTTTGATTGCCCATGTATGCTTATCTGTTGCTGGAACGGCGGGATATATGTGGGTTTCCCAACTTCTAAATGCTACTGGCGTATTTACATTTTTATCAATGTATTTCGTTAACGCCAACTCCTCTGCTAATGCTGGAATGATGTTGGAACTTTCCAATATATCTTATCTATGTTAACGCTTCTTCTACAGTTGAAATTACTGGTCGGTATCAATGTTACTCGAATTAATACCAGTTCTTGTCTAATGTTCAAAATCACTTTATTGTAATCTTCGGCAAAGCCAAGTAGCATTCGCAACGGTATACAAACGTTAAAGTATCCTTGAGCATTTGTTAGTGTACTGTTTGAAGGGAAACCAACCTGCATTTTCATGACGGGCGAGATCATTGGACGTCAATGATACCAATCCTTTCATTGTCGACGTTAATCCTACCTTCGTTACGGAATCTACCACTATTCCATTCATTTCATATCTAATTTCACTGAATAAAAATGCGATACCGTTATTAACGAACCTTGCGGTGTTAGAGACAGTACCATCCTGTTAATAATCGTCCCTCTACGTAGACATAACTTTCGGATGGTAGAGTGCACATGTCTTCCTGAATGGGTATCCTGATTTCATCATTGTTTCCAAATCTGGTAGTTATGGCTGATGGGTGTGCAGTTCGGAATTAACGATAGCATTATCAACGACAACTTTTCATTAACGTTTTAATCATTGTAGTACTGTAAAGCCGAGACTTTCCAATAATGCTTTGTTCTGCGGTGTCAATGCTTTGGGCGCTGAACGCTTACTGACTACCTTTCCAAACTTTGATCTTTTATAGTTTGATTTGCACTGGTTACATGCACATGTGTTATAGCGCGTCACCATATTTTCTTTAAATGTAGTCCTATCGTTATGACTTCCCCGTTAAAATTGAGAGATCTCCGTCTTGGTCTACTATTTTAAGTGTTATTGTCCAAATGGTAGATGTATTGAATAGATAGATGACATGTTGAGGGACTATTTATTTTAACCCGCTGGTACACTGGGAAAGAACTGATGAATTATGTGTGATGTTTCACCATTTTTAAAACTACCACTTGTTATATTGCACTCGATAATTAATGAGTTAATTTTGATAATGTTAATAGGATTATCAGAGTTATGCACTTTCTGAGCTTGGTAAACAGTTTTATTAAATCCCAGCATACGTCCTATCGAATTTTTCACATTGAAGTTAATGTCATGGGTTGCTTTCATACTTGCTTTCATAGTATTTTCGTTTGTAAATGCATAAATGCTTTCGATCTCTTCACTGACTCATTAATATATTTATTCACATCCGCGAATTCGTATGATCCTGGTGGTATTGTAATTTTATCGTTTCGAGACACGAGTTGGTTATTCTTTGAAGTAACATTCTGTATAGTATTGAACGATTCAAAACTAGTCAACCCCATTACATATTCCGACTCATTCTCAAGAGAAATCGGTGGATTAAAGGTTGCTTGCAAGATAAATTTTACCGGGTAAATGTGTACGACATTACGATCACGTAACGACTACTGAAAATCAGTTCGGGCAGTCATATAAAAATTGTAAGACTAAATGACCGCAGTTGTATGTATCAAAATCTTGAACCTTGGTAAAGTTATACTAAATTCTGTTTCTGCTACCATCACTTTTAAAACAGTTGAGTAATTCAAAGGGTGGTTTAATATGTCCTATGATATCAAAATATGTAATATGCCTGTTACGCTTAATGTAAGCGGTCCAGTGTCTACCCTTGTAAATTTTGATCATCCAGATTCACAATACCACATTCATTCGCATGGATTCGTGTAGGTAAGTTATCTCGCATATATCCCTCTACAATAGAGAATCTTTAATTGCTCCACAAATTTTGATAGCTCAACATTTCTTAAGGGGCGTGGAGCTTCAGTGGGAGTTTTTTGAATACGGTTGTAAATATATACCTAACCCTCGTTTATATGGTTTTTTATAAACCTTTTCAATGCAGCTGCTTCCATTGCTTGGTTGTGTCGTTTGGTTTCTTCTAACGTTTTTGTCGCAGCTTTTGCGTCAGTTACCGCTTTTACTACTGGGCCCCCACCTAGAGACCCCAAAGCTCCTAATGCTGCAAAGAGGGAATAAGAGGTATGAACCCCACGTTTTGGTATTGGTTATTCTGCTCTTGGGTGACATAATTTTTTGTTTTAGAGCGCTCAAGGCTTGCTGTTTGTCGATTTTAAAGATGATCGAAGTTTACCACCAACACGACGTCGGGCTAGAAGGACTGCTTTGTTAAACGAAATTGCTCTGCGAGAATGCTTCCTTCGTCGTGATTTTTCCCATTCCCAATTCTTTTGTCCTTTCCGTGATTTGCCACCCATTCCCATTGTCCGTTTTCCTTTCATTATACCAGCTATGGTTAATGCAGCCGCCCTTTCTCCAAAGGTAGCGTCGGTAGAACGAAATCTATTCCAAGCTTTTGTTGTAAAAGTCTTATCCTATGGTGTCGTTGTCTTAGATCGTTTGACTGGGAGTATGCAATATCGTGTTCCGCTTCGTCCAATTCTTTAATACCTTTGTCGCCCGAGCTAATCGTTTTTGTAAACGGGTACCTGACCCACAATATCGATATCCGGGTATATGCAACTCCACGGGTAATTTGTTTATTAAAGTATTAATTAATCCTGAACCTTTTTCTTTCCCGGACGCTGGGATGTATACTTCATACCCACTGACTGACACTTCACTACTAAACTACTTTCAGCACGTGGTGTGTATAAAGCGCCATACAAGTCGGGTTTAGTACCATAATGGGTGACATCCGTTTCATTCCGCAAGATACAGAAATACTTATCAAAAATTATGACATTACTACTAACAAGGAGCACTACTCTAAATACAACGGTTTATTAAAAGGGGGATGTAGACGAGGTATAATCGTCGGACCATCCGGCTGTGGAAAAACCCATGTTATGATTAGTTTATTAGAACATCAAAATGGTTACGTTTTCAAAATGTCTATATATATTGCAAACCTTTATGCCAACCTAAATACCAGTATCTGCGGGAATTACTGGCGCCCATAAAAGAAATTAGGTATTTCGAATACAGTGATAATAGGATTTATATCCTAGTGAGTCCGTAAAATTCAATAATGGATGATGTAGCACGAAACAAAATAAATTAGAGATCATTTTTTTGGAGACATCGAAATAATGATTGTTTTATCTGTGTCAAACGAATTCTTCAATTCCAAAAATTAAAGTGATAATGCGAATTTACTTGTTCTTTCAACAAGATCACAAAATTAAGCATTGCATGTGTGCGTATGTTGGGTTGTCCGTGTTGGTTGGTGGAGGATGTGCGTGTTTGTGTGTTATGTGCGGTGTGTTGTATCCGTGTGTTTTGTTCTGTGTAAGTGTTTCTGATCGGTGTGGACGTTTGCGTGTGTTTGATGTTGGTGTGAGCGTGTGAAGTGTGTGGTGGTTTGCGTGTTGTGTGGTGTGTAGTGTGCGTGTGTGCGTGTGTGCCTATGTGCGTGTGTGTACGTGTGAGTGTGTGCGCAAGGTTGTAGTGCGTGTGCTGTGTGCGCGTGTGTGCGCGTATGTGCGTGTTTGTGTGTGCGAGTGTGCGTGTGCGTGTGTCCGTGTACGTACGTGTACGTGTGTGTGTGCGTGCGTGTGTGCTCGTATGTGTGTGCGTGTGCGTGTCTGCGTGTGTGTGTGTGCGTGTGTGCGTGAGTACGTGTGTGTGCGTGTGTGCGTGTTTGCGTGTGTCCGTGTGTGGTGTGCGTGTGTGCGGGTTTGTGCGGTGTGATCGGGTGTGTGCTGGAGTGTGCGTGTGTATGAGTGTAGCGTGTGTCCGTGTGTTCGAGTGTGCATGTGTGCGTGTGTGTGTGAGTGCGTGTGTGCTCGTGCGTGTGCGTGTGCGTGTGTGCGTGTGTGAGTGTGTGTGTGCGTGAGTAAGTGTGTGTGTGCGTGTGTGCGTGTGTGCGTGTATGCGTGTTTGCGTGTGTCTGTGTGTGTCCGTGTGTGTGAGCGGGTGTGTGCTAGTGTGCGTGTATGCGGGTGTGTGCGTGTATGCGGGAGCGTGTGCATGTATGCGTGTGTACGTGTTAGCGTGTGTGCGTGTGTGCGTGTGTGCGTGTGTACGTGTGTTCGAGTGTGTGTATATGAGCATGTGCGTGTGCGTGCATGCGTGTGTTAGTGTGTGCGTGTGTGCGTGTGTGCGCGTGTGTGCGCGTATGTGCGTGTGTTTGTGTGTGCGAGTGTGCGTGTGTGCGTGTGTCCGTGTGTGCGTGTGTGCGTGTGTACGTGTGTGTGCGTGCGTGTGTGCTCGTATGTGTGTGCGTGTGTGCGTGCGTGTGTGCGTGTGCGTTACGTGCGTGTGTGGTGTTTGCGTGTGTCCGTGTGTGTGTGGTTTGTGTGTGATCGGTGTGCTGTGTGTGTGTATGAGTGTGTGTCCGTGTGTTCAGTGTGCATGTGTGTGTGTGTGTGTGGTGTGCTGTGCGTGTGCTGTGGTGTGTGCGTGTGTAGTGTGTGCGGTGAGTTGTGTGTGTGTCGTGTGTGCGTGTATGTGTTTGTGTGTCTGTGTGTGCTGTGTGTGTGTAGCTGTGTGGTATGATGTGATCGTGTGATTGCGTGTGCGTGTGGTGTGTGCGAGTGTGCTGTTGTGTGTGTACGTGTTAGGTGTGTGCGTGTGTGCGTGTGCGTGTTGTGCGTGTGTGCGTGGTGTGCGTGTGTCGTGTGTCGTGTGCGTGTGTATGCTGTGCGTGTGTGCGTGTGTGTGCGTGAGTGTGTGCGTGTGCTGTGCGTGTCTTGTGTGTGCGTGCGTGTGCTGTGTGCTGTGTGCTGCGTGTGTGTGTGGTGTGTGCGGTGTGTGTGTGTGTGCGTGTGTGCGTGTGTCGTGTGTGTGCTGTGTGATGTGTGTGTGCGTGTGTGTCGTATGCGTGTATGTGTGCGTGTGTGCGTGTGTGCAGTGTTGCGTGCGTGTGCGTGTGTGTGTGCGTGTGCGTGTGTGTGTGCGTGTCGTGTGCGTGTGCGTGTGTGTGTGTGTGCGTGTGTGTGTGTGTGTGCGTGTGTGCGTGTTTGCGTGTGTGTGTGTCCGTGTGTGTAGTGTGCTGGGTGTGCGTGTGTGTCTGTGTGTGTGCGTGTGTTGCGTGTGTGTGTGTAGTGTGCGTGTGTGTGTGTGACGTGTGTGCGTGTGCGTGTGTGGTGTGTGTGTGTGTGTGTGTGTGCGTGTGTGTCTGTGTGATTGGCGTGTGTGTGTCGTGTGATCGTGTTTGTGTGCTGTGTGTGCGTGTGTCGTGTGTGTGTGCGGTGTGCGTGTTGCGTGTGCGTGTTGTGGTGCGTGTGTGCGTGTGCGGTGTGGCGTGTGCGTGTGTGGTGTTGCGTGTGTGCGTGTGCTGTGTGCGTGTGTCGTGTGTGCGTGTGTGTGTGTGTGTGTGTGCGTGTGCGTGTGGTGTGTGTCTGCGTGTGTGCTGTGCGTGTGGTGTTGGTGTGTGTGGTGCGTGTGTGTGTGTGTGTGTGCGTGTGTGCGTGTATGCGTGTTTGCTGTGTCTGTGTGTCGTGTGTGTTGATGTGTGCTGAGTGTGGTGTATGCGTGTCTGCGTGTGTGCGTGTGCATGTATGGTGTGTAGTGTTGCGTGTGCATGTGTCGTGTGTGCGTGTGTGCTGTGTGCGTGTGTGCTGTGTGCTGTGTGTGTGTGTGTGTGTGCGTGTGTGCGTGTGTGCTGTGCTGGTGTGTGCTGTGTGCATGGTGTTTGTGTGTGCTGTGATGCGTGTTTTAGTGTGCGTGTGTGCTGTGTGCGTGTGTGCTGTGTGTGGTGTGTGCGTGTGTGCGTGTGTGTGTGGTGTGCGTGTGTGCGTGTGCGTGTGTGTGTGTGCGTGTGTGCGTGTGTGCGTGTGTGCGTGTGTGCCTGCGTGCGTGTGTTCGTGTGTGTGATGTGTGTGCGTGTGTGTGTGCATGTGTGCGTATGTGCGTGTGAACGTGTGTGTGCATGCGTGTGTTGCGTGTGTGTGTGTGTGTGTGTATGTGTGTGTGTATGTGTGTGTGTGTGATGTGTGTGTGTGTGTGTGTGTCCGTGTGTGTCCATGTGTGTGTGTGGTGTGTGGTGCTACGTGTGCGTGTATAGTGTGTGTATGTGAGCGTGTGTGCGTGTGTGCGTGCATGCGTGTGTTAGTGTGCGTGTGTGAGTGTGTGCGTGTGTGCGTGTGTGCGTGTGTGCGTGTGTGCGTGTGTGCGTGTGCGTGTGTGTGCGTGTTATTGTTATTATTATTAGTATTTATTTACAACAATTAATTACATATCGTTTACATTAATTGTCTTTTTCTCTCTCTAAAACCTAGACATAGTATCATATAGTATAAATAAAATCACATTAAAAATAAAAAAAATTCTAGTAGATTTTGTTTTAGTTCACATAGGACATTGTTCTTGCACCAAATATCTACGAATGTTCTTATATCCTGTTTACCTAGGTACCATGCGTATTCCAGTGTTATTTTCTGTCTTAATTTGTTAACGAAAACCTCTATATACTCTTGTTCGTGGTTATTCCGGAGAAACATCGTTAATGTTTTGTATATGGTGCTTTACCCACTGTGATTAACATATTTGCTAAAAGACATTCGCTTGAGTTTCCAGCTATGCCACAATATATATCCTTGATCGTGCACAGATTCGGTTGCTTACACCATTGCTTTTATATGCTGCCAGAGTTCTTTTGTTTTTGGCATGTTATTAATATATGCCATGCGGTTCCTGTTTTATTGGGACAATACGGGCATAGTCTGTGTTTTCAATCCAGATTTTTAGAAAACCATGTCTGCCAATCTGTCCTTGCAAACCTCCATGCTACTTCACTGTTTACCATATGTCAATTTATTATAAAAGTAACCCATTTGATCTCTTTATTAGACCATCCGTTTCTTCTTCGTCGTCGTCACCATACCATTCTACTGTTAGCTTCTGTTGCATTTTTCTTATATTTTCTTTCAATAACCTCTTTGTTACTGTTCAGGGTAGTGAATGTCAGTTGTAGCTGGTTCAGTGGTTCATTCCTTTCCAGTTCTGCTTTGTAACTTTCTTCAGTATACCTTTATCCTTTGATAGTGTTTTATCAGATTATTTGCACAGTGTTGGATTGACACGTTAATTTTGCAGATAATTCTTGATCTGACATCCACTTATTTGTTTTCATAAAGTGTGACATTTTTTTGTATCCGAGATCCGACAAGTCTTTACAAATAGCGGTGGTTTCTCTTCGAATTAACGTGCACTCTGCGACTGGGATATTTTTAATGTCGTTTAGTCCTCTTGAAATTTTTACACTTATATGTGAATGCATTGCCGATCTAAGATTGTACAAATGGTAAACTCTGCTACCTGCTTGTTCGTGTGTTACTATAAAACCACTCAAAAAGCTGTATATGTTGGATGATCTAATTATTGTTTTAAGCGTAGTTTTCCACTTATTATGCTTTTTTCTTAACAATAATTCCTTGACGATCAATAAACGAAACGTATTAATCTTGTTCGCAATTGAACAAGTCCTATTCCTCCTAGTTTCACCGGTAAACATAAATTTTCCTTACACCAGTGTTTTTCCGTACTAAACCTCACTAGCATTCCTGGAGCTCTTTTATATGACTGTCCTTTATTGGAAAAACTTGCAACGTGTGCCATAGTTTTGAAGCAATTGATTTATTGACAATTACTTTTCGTGCTGCCATGGATAGTGAGGTTGTTTCTTTTTCCATCTTGCTAATGAGTTCTTTAACTTTTCCTTTAGTTCCATGAATGCTAACCGCGTCCTTTTCTTGGTTTTCAGAGAACTTTATACCGAAATTTTGGAATGCATATTGGTCCATTGATATCAAAGCGGCGCATCACTTCTGTTTTCCACCTGTCCAGAATCCCATTTTTACTGTGTTTAGTTGTGAACTTGATTGTTTGCAATTATTTCGTAATTCGTTTCAAGCACTTTAAAATCAGTTTCTTAGAGATGAATACCAGATATCGTCTGCATACGCGCTGACCACCACTTTTGTATTATCAGTAATGGTGATACGCCTGCTAATGACTGTCTGCATAATGGTAGGAACGGTTCTAATGACACGGAATACAAGAAGCCGGATAAAGGACAACCTTGCTTGTATACTCTTTCGTATTGGGATTTCTTGTTTGAACAGAATTTTAATTTCTGTTACTTGAAAAACTGCATTTTATAGATATGTTTGTAGGCACCTTTGATAAAGGTATTCCTCAAAATTCATATGTAGTTCTAAACATGAAACAGATAGTCGGTTAACCGTCAAACTGTTACTTTGGTCGAGGTTTATGACTTTAATGGAAGATTGTCTGATTTGATAATGCTTTGTGTTGTGTGTGTGTGTGTGCTGTGTAGTGTGTCAATGTCGTGTGTGTGCTAAATGAACGTGTCGTGGTGTGCTGTCAGTGTGTTGTGTGTCGGTGTTTGCTTCTAATGAGTGTGTTTGAGCGTTGTGCGTTGTGTGTGTGTGTGTGCGTGTGGTGTGTTGTGCGTGTGTGTGTGTGTGTGTGCGTGTGTGTGTCGTTGTCGTGTGTGCGTGCGTGTGTGCGTGTGCGTGTGTGCGTGTGTGTGTGCGTGTGTGCGTGTGTGTGTGCGTGTGTGCGTGTGTGCGTGTGTGTGTGCGTGTGTGCTGTGTGTGTGTGTGTGTGTGCGTGGGTGGCGTGTGTGTGATGTAGTGATTGTGTGAGCGTTTGTGCGATGTTAGTGTGCGTGTGTGTGTGTGCGTGTGTGTGCGTTTGTGCGTGTGGTGTGTCGTGTGTGCGTGTGGGTGCGTGTGCGTGTGCGTGTGCGTGTGTGTGTGTGCGTGTGTGTGGTGCATGTGTACGTGTGCGTGTGTGCGTGTGCGCTGCGTTTGTGCGTGAGAGTGATTGTGTGAGCGTTTGTGCAGTGTTAGTGTGTGCGTGTGTGCGTGTGTGCGTTGTATCGCCTCTTTCTATTTTCCGTTTTCGGTAACGGAAATGGAGGTTTACTGTCAAGTGTATTACTACTAATGAATAATTTTCACTTTGCCCATTTAGCTCAGTCGAATTTTGTACTTGCAAAATAAGGATCGTTCGTTATTCAGGCTCTCAACACGTTGAACAAATAATTAAAGGTTTTATATATATATATATATATATATATATATATATATATATATATATATATATATATATATATATATATATATATATATATATATATATATATATATATATATATATATATGATATATATATATCTTTATTCCTATTTATTTTATACGTCAATATATTTTATTTAAATTACTTAACTAAGATATAAAATATATTTTACATTCAAATGTAACTCCTTTTACAGGATCGTCAATGGACATCCTACGTCCTGGTGGTCCCGGAACTAAGTTAGGTGGTCCTCTGGAGTTTCTGTAATGTAACATTAATAGAAGGTTTGGTTTTGACTTTAGTTTACGTCCTTTGACTGTTTCAATTTATACTTTAATTGCTGAAATAAATAATTTTGAATGCGTTGTATAAAATACAAAGCCGGTAGCAAGATAACGCTGTATAAACACGTGCGCGATAACACACTGAGTTCAATACTCTGCCTTTAAAGAAATAATCGATATTTTAAAGCGGTCGGTTTAAAGTGTATAAAGGTAATCCAATTTTATACCTGCTTTTCTTATGAAAATAAACTCTTTCACGTCTAAACTCAATTTTTGCCTTTTTTAAATAAATGAAAGCTTTTCGTTTATTTAGGTAGCTGATGTTAACTAGGTGTTCGGCTTAATCTCCCGACGAGGTTTTAATTACAGGTATTTTTCGGTTGCTGGTACGTTTGTTGAGGTGTTTTTATAACTCTGCATATCCCTATCACCAGGTATCTCAACTTACGTACTTTCAACGTTAGATCTCTGCAACTCTAACCTTTTGACGTCGGTGATGCTATCAAGTCGCGGAGTGGCGATATCTACTTCAGACGGCGGTTACAGGCGGACGGTTTACAACAGGTAGCAGTCGGCGCGAACGCGAAGATATAGCACACGATTTCCATTCGAATTCTTCTGGTAGCGCTTCTGGTGGAGAGCGATTGATAATCTTTCATTAAGAAGAAATCTCTTTTTAAACAGCGTCGCGTTTTTATAAACAGTTGCGAGGTGGTTACGAAACTTTTTGGTGAGCTTCGTAAGCCCGTATTGGTGGAAGATGCTCTGACGTATACAAACTTTTAAACGCTTTTTGGGATTTACGTCTGGAGGATGCATGATTAATTATTGTGCAATTTATGCAACGTTATGAAATATGTTTAACTTTCACTAGAACTTCTACAATTTTTGTAATTGCTTGCACCTGTGCATTTAGCAGTCACTTTATATTAATAAATTCCGTGATTATTATATCAGTACTGGTATTTTACTTATCAAATAATTAATCATGACAGGAAAATTTTGAATAAAGGACGGCGTCTTGCTAATAAACTTTAGGAAACTAATTAATAATAATAAAAATTTGACATTTGAGGCGTTTCCAGCGTGTGTGCTGTGTGCGTGTGTGGCGTGTGCGTGAGTGCGTGTGTGCTGTGCATGTGTGCGTGTGTGCGTGTGTGCGTGTGTGCGTGTGTGCGTGTGCGTGTGTGCGTGTTTGTGCATGTTACTTGTGCGTTCGTGGTAACGTGTGTGCATGTGTCAGTAGATATTCTTCTATCCCACTTTTCTACTATACATTTTCTGCGAGTATTCTTTCTCAAGGTCAACTGACGTACACGTCCAAGTACATGGTTTATCAAGGTAAAAGTCATCATCTTCAAGGCCACCTCGGTCATGTCCTGTAACCCTGCTTCTTCAAGGTTGCCGAGGACACGTTGTATGAACGTTTTGTGACCCTACCTCTTCAAGGTCACCTTGTCCACGTGGTAGGTTGGTAGCCCTGCTAAGTCTCTTCAAGGTCACCGCTAGCCATTTTGTAGGAAAGGTTGGTAACCCTGCTTCTTCAAGGCCACATGTTAGGTTGGTAACCCTGCTAAGTCTCTTCATGGTCATCTCAGGCATGTTGTAGGTTGGTAACCCTGCTAAGTCTCTTCAAGGTCACCGCTTCAAAGCCATGTTGTAGGAAAGGTTGGTTACCCTGCTAAGTCAACGCCACGTGGTAGGAAAGGTTTGTAACGCTGCTTCTTCAAGGTCACCTCGGCCACTTTGTAGGAAAGGTTTGTACTCCTGCTAAGTCAAGGCCTCGTGGTATGAAGGGTTGGTAACCCTGCTTCTTTAAGGTCACCTCAGGTCACGTAGTAGAAGAGGTTGGTAACACTGCCAAGTCTCTTCAAGGTCACCTCCTTAGGCCACGTTTTGGAGGGTTTGTAACACTGCTTCTTCAAGGTCACCTCAGCCACGTGGTAGGACAGGTTGGTAACCCTGCTAAGTCCCTTCAAGCTCACCGATTCTAAGCCATGTTGTAGGAAAGGTTGGTAACCCTGCTTAGTCTCTTCAAGGCCACGTTGTACGTTGCTAACCCTGATAAGTATCTTCGGGGCCATGTGGGGGGTTTGTAACCCTGCTAAGTCTCTTCATGGCTACCTCAGGCAATGTTGTAGGTTTGTAACCGTGCTAAGTCTCTTCAAGGCCACGTGGTAGGTTGGTAACCCTGCTTCAAGGTCACCTCAGGTCACGTTATAGGAAAGGTTTGTAACTCTGCTGTCTCTTCAAGGCCACGTGGTAGGAAAGGTTAGTAACCCTGCTAGGTCTCTTTAACGTCATGCTTGCAAGTTCCCTTCAAGGCCAGTAACTAGAAAAGTCACTAGAAAAGTTACTAGATTTGTGATCATTGATAGTCCACGTCAATTGTAGGTTATCCCACGCATTACCTACATCCTCTACATGGTTTCCAAGGTCATAACCCTAAACTTCAGGTCCAGGGTCACCAATCAATTCTCTAGCTGAGTCTTGATCACACCACCTCAGGAAGTTCGTTGACCTCTGTCTAAATCATGTCTATGCATGTTTCAAGGTCATCAAGCAACGTCATTCCCCCCAGTGCCCTGCAGTGGTTCCCCTAAACAGGTAGCCGTTTCCTAAAACAGGTAGCCGTTTACTAAAAACAGGTAGCCGTTTCCTAAAAACAGGTAGCCGTTTTCTAAGACAGGGGGTCCGTTTCCCAAAACAGATAGCTGTTTCGCAACCGTTTTCCCCGAAGGCCACACGAGAGAACAAAGACGATCCATTGTTCAGGTCGAGTTATAAAAATAAATTGTTATGCTATCTCAATTCTAGGAAATCAAGAACAAAGGCGTCCATTGTCCAACGCTTCAAAGTCTATGCTTACAATTTTCAAGGTCACACCTTGATAAAAAAAGACAATCATTGTTCGTTATAATTTCTAAAAATAGATTGTTATCTACATCTCAATTCTAGAAATCAAGAACAAAGGTCCATTGTTCAACGACTTCAAAGTCTATGTTACAATTTTCAAGGTCACAGAAAGAACAAAGACGATTTATTGTTCGGTTATTTATAAAATAGATTGTTATCTAAATACACATTCTGAGAAATCAAGAATAAAGGCGATCCATTGTTCAACCAACGCTTCAAAGTCTATGCTTATAAGGTCACACCTCTGATAACAAAGGCGATTCATTGTTTTGGCTGAGTCATAGCTTCTGAAATTCTGAGAAATCAAGAACAAAGACGATCCATTGTTCAGACTGATTAGGTTATCTAACAAGTATTTTTTATAAAACTTATAATTTATAACCACAATATCATCTATATACAATAAAAATCGATTTAAGTAAATATACATATTATGGGAATATAGTCACTTTTGTAAACCTTTGCTAACATATCTAATGTGGTCCACAACACATCATCATTTCAATATTTATTTTCATCGCTTCATTATATTGTATACTAGCCATACATTCAGTTCCTTAAAGTCTTCATATCAGGATCCTTTTACTTTGAGACATTGTTCGAGACTTATTACAAACCTACGCAAACCTGAGTGTTGTCTATGCATGCTTCAAGGTGATCAAGCAATGTTTACTATGGTAACGCCTCCCAGTGCCCTCAAGTGGTCTAAACAGGTAGACGTTTCCTAAAACAGGGTCCGTTTCAAAACAGGGGTCCGTTTCCCAAAACAGGGGTCCGTTTTCCAAAACAGATGGATGTTTCTCAACACAGGTAATCGTCCCCATTTCAAGGTCATCTCTTATAAAGAAAAAAACGATTCATTGTTCTGTCATGATTCCTAAAAATAGATTGTTATCCTACCACCACCTCATTCTAGGAAATCAAGAACAAAGGGTCCATTGTTCAAGCCGACGCTTCAAAGTCTATGTTAAATTTTCAAGGTCACAGAGAGAACAAAGACGATCCATTTTCTGGTCGAGTTATAAAAATAGATTGTTATCTAAATACACTCAATTCTGGAAATCAAGAACAAAGGCGATCCTTTTCAACCAACCGCTTTAAAGTCTATCATTTCAAGGTGAGATCAAAGACGATTCATTGTTTTGGCTGAGTTATAGCTTCTGAAATTCTAGGAAATCAAGAACAAAGACGATCCATTGTTCAGACTGATTAGGTCATCTAACAAGTAAAATATTTTTTATAAAACTTTATTAACCACAATATTCATCTATATATACAGATAAAAAATCGATTTAAGTAAATATACATATTATGGGAAGTTTGATGTACTTAACATTCTGTAATACCTTTGCTGGATCATATCTATTTTATTTATTATTTGTTTTTCACATTCAATTTCCTTCAACTGATTCTCGTTTAATGTGGTCCAATACATCATCTTTTCCTAATAGGTATTTTCATCGCTTCATTATAATGTTTACTAGCCATACATTCAGCTTTCCTTAAAGCCTTCATATCAGGATTTCTTTGAGACATTGTCCGTGACTTATTACAAACCTACGTCTCTTAAACTTATATGCAAAACAAATTAAAATCTTTTATAAGTTACCCAAATTTCAAAGTTAATTCCAAAATCTATTTTCAAGGTGATCCAAATTTATCCAGACATCATAGATTGTCAAGTTAAAAAATCAATTTTCCAGGTCATAAATCAACCTACAGTATCGATATAACCTAATATAGGAGGATGCTCTTCAAAGTCACGTATACTAGGATCCATGTTTTCAAGACCATTACACAAAATTGCATGGTATAGTGATCCACTTAGTAATTTATTAAGAAAAACATGCAAGTGCATTTCAAGTTCCATTGCTCAAGCAATTTGGTTATCAGGTTCATAATTCATTGAAATTACCTGCATGATTCAAATAGACTTTCATATGGGATTCTATTTTCAGGCCAGGTCACCAAACTGGTTGAGACCATGTGAGAAAATTTCAATTAGATTTAGTAGCATTAATCAAGGTCGTATTCATGGAAATCAATTAGTTAGGTAAAGTTTATTGAAATTTTGCAAGGTAACATTTTGACGAGACATTTCAAGGTCACCAAACAATTTAGAATTCAGTGAGTCAAATGTCAATTCCTGAAATCAATTTTCAAGGTTGCATGTCATATTACAGTTCAAACAGATTGTAAAGTAGTTCATGGTAAATGAGTCAAGGTCAAATTTACTGGTATCAACTTTCAAGTTTAATTCATAGAAATCAATTCTAATCAATGACTTTTGTATAGATGTAGAGTTATTACAATTCCTAAATTAATTTTCAATGTCACCTGCAGTGGTATCTATGCTAAAAAAAATAGGTCAAGGTTAAATGGTCTTATATTAAATCTTCAAGTCAAATAAAAAATAGAAATTAGTCATCAGCAAAGTAAAGTGGTTAAGGTATTGCGGTAATGTTCAAATAAAATTGATTCAATATGTGGATGTTACGCTGCTGAATCATGGACCAAAGAGATGCTCATACAGTCTAAATTTGTCCAAAATGACGACATTGGCATTTGATGTAATCATGAAGCAGTATATGTTTGACGCTTTATACAATAGGACTGTCATGCATTCAAAAATATGAAAATGGTGTAAAAATTGAAACGTTTTAAAGGGTCGATATTGTTTAACTTGTTTAATACAAAAGTTAATGCACAACTAGAAGGTTCATCTAGATTTGAAATAATATACCAGTGAAAATGAAAAAAGAAAATGGAACAGTAGTCAGTTACTAATTATATTTCTCGATTACAAATATGTATAATTAAAAAAAACCTTAATTATTGTTGTCGTTCTTTGCAGAAAGGATATATTCATGACTAGTCTGGATGCAGTCAAAAACAACAAAGAGTCCCAGCTATTGTAAACATAATTTAACTAGAATACTTATATATATCTGGTGGAAAATGAGGTGATCTCAAGAATTTTCAAGACCATATGTCCTACAGGCCGATCTTACCCGACTCATCCGATCGAAATGTCAGTCAAAAACCTGCAGGACCAATTCTAAACGAGTCATGGAAACAAGAAGAATGATGGGGTCTATGCTAATATCAAGGTTCTTGACTAAATGATAAAAAGCGTTTATAGTCCAAGATGTTTCCCAAATACAGGTAACCGTTTCCCTTACAGAGCCGTAGCTCATTAATCGTGGCTGAAGCTAAATTTAACTAGGTCAAAAGTTAAACATCTGGTCGTGAGGGGTTACAAATCCCAATTCGTGGAAATAGGAAGGTTGGATCCAAGTACAATCTGAAAGTAGAACTAGTTTTATATTATAGAAAAAGTAATCCCACCTACTTTGGGGTTTATGGTGTAGTTTCTATAAATCACCTACTTTTAGGGGTAAAGGGAAGCTTTTCCAATAGTTATAGGTACTGTGCTAACGAGGCTTATCATCCAGTGGTGCAATTATGACTCCGAGAAAAATAATATTTTGATGATCTGCGTCGCTTTTGAGAAGAAGAATGGCTTTTCATGTTTGAAAAAGATAGAATAAAAAGTAGTGTTGGAAACCATGATTGAGTGTTAGGGATTACCTCAGCGCTTTTACAAGTATTTTAAAGAAGAAAATTAAGAGCTGCTAATGTGTTATGAATAGTTTGGTGTAATGGAAACTAGAATCATTTTACAGAGTGTTAAAAATGTTGTTATAAATATCTCACAATTATATTAAGGTTTAAGTAACTGTATAATTAAAAAATAAAGACTTTAAATGTTGAATATGTGTTCTTTAAAAGAGTTAAAGAGACGGTTTTCGGTATTCTCTTCTCCATAATGGTTCCTTATTGGCTCTGCATATTGGGCGGTTCGATAAACGTATCGATATCGACCTTTATCGAAATCTCCCATAAGAAATGGAACCCCTGACGTACGTTGGGGCTTTAAATTGGCCTATATACAACGTATAAAAGAATATTTATTGAAAAGATCAATGACAGCAATTACAGTATAAAAGAGTTATATGTTTAAATTTGATGTAACGTTATATAAATGATTAATAAATAAAGATAATTGGTGTTATAATGAAAAATACAATGACTTTCCTTTGTATAAAGGAGATTTAAATTGATTTTTTGCAAAACCTAAAAAATAAATTTCAAACCTTTATTAAAATGGACAGTGACAGCTTGCAGTATAAATGGAGTTAATTTGATGTAAATTTTTAATTTTATATAAAAGGTTAAGAAAAAAATCGATTTAGTTAAGTTTTAATGTTGCAGATAAAGGAGACCTGATTGTTTTTATTATGGTTTTATTATTGTAAGCTTTAAATGGTTTTCTTGTTTAAAGGGGATCAATATGTAATATTTAAAATGTACCTTACAATTGCTTTTAAAGTGAGATCATTCGTATTTTGACAACGCAATGTATAGATTTAAGAAATGTGCTTAAATAACATTTGTAAACACGCTTTTAATTATATGTAAAATCTACTTTAGTATACTTCATTGAATTAGAAATTTTTAAAGCTTACAGAAAGGTTTTGTATACATTAAAAAGTAATAACCTTTTACTATGCATTCGTTTAATCAACGTTTTTTTGCTGTGGCTAGCATTGTATGTACATTTCATAACAATCGATTCCTTCATTGATCTTTTTCAATTCATAAAAGTTGTGCGTGATTTGATAGAAACGAATTTAATGCTTGCGTAAAATGGTGATTTCAAGACAAAATAAGCTATTCTGCAATTCAGATTTTAAATATTTTCAATTTGATTTTTTTTCTTAGCATTACAAAATTTGGTCAAGCGATAACATATTACTATAAAAAATTAAGCTATTAAACGTTTTATGTTAAAAACATTTTTCTAGAAATAAATACAATAAATGTAAAAATGTATCTATCTATGTTTTACAATAGATAACATAAGCATTTAAATCTATATGTTGAAGTCATATATTTTAATGATATATTCACTGTAAACAATACTAGTAAATTAGTTTTCAAAATCTTTTTCAATTTTATGTTAAGTCAATTTCATAGTTTATGTTTTAAATGGTACTTTTCCAATACAAAATCAATATGTTTAATTTTAAATGTTGCTGAGTATAACATTTCTTTAAAATTACAATAAAAATTAAATTAATTTAACCTTACATCATTATCGTTAAAAAGTCTACATTTGTATCATTATTGAATTAATATTAATTAATAAAATATAATTATAGCTTTTATAATTGCAGTAAGCATCCTCTTAAGATATAAAATTCATTCATTTATCATTAAATTCATATAATTAATAACAATAATAAATTATAATTAATTTATAACAATGATTCTATTAACTTTATAGATTATCTACCTATTTTAAAAGCGTTTTGATTTTGTTCAGTCGTATGAGATAACATTTTAGTTGTTTCAAGCTTAAGAATATTTTATTCATTACTATATGTCATTCAACTAACTAATCATCAGATAACATTTATGTCTTAGTTACTGTCCTGTATACTTTTGGCCTAGATAATGTAATATAAAATTATTTATCACATCTGTTACTGCAAAATTTTAAAAGTACATAACTATTATCATAAATTAAAGATTTTAATTTAAGTCCTTAGGTTCTATCTAAAAGTGTCACAGATTAAAAAATGTTTGCTGTTATTAAATGATATCAATTGGTCAAAGAAACGTAAGATAGATAAATGTACTTTTGTTTTAGTAAAAATGTGTATAACAACATTGTATATTAATAAAAAATCTTAAGATTTATTCTAGATTATTTATTAACTACATACATATCTCTGTAATAAATTTAATCTTATAAAATAGAATTAAATGAGATGTAATAATAATTCCGTTAAGAATGTAATGCTTTAAAACAATGAAAATTACGCCTAATATAATAATAAAACATTTATTTAAAATTAATATTCAAGCCTATTGTATCTTAAAACAAAGAAAACTTTATAAACTACAATAATAAAACTAATACAAAACAATCAGGTCTCCTTGTCAAATCTGCACATTAAAACTATAACTAAATCGATTTTCTTATTTCTTTACCTTTTATATAAAAATTACCTTATCAAATTAACTCCATTTCTATGCTGTCACTGTTTCTCTTTTAAGTCCAAGGGTAGCAATTTAATAAAGGGTTGAAATTTATTTAATTTTTAGGTTTTGCAAAAAATCAATTTAAATCTTTATACAAAGGAAAGTCATTGTATTTTTCATTATAACGCTTTACTAATAAAAATTTTAGTTCACATTGCATATAATGATTAAAAACACCAATTGATCTTTATTTATTTAAAAAAGATCAAATTTAAAACCATAATCTTTTATACTGTAATTGTGTCATTGTTTTTCAATAAATCTTCTTTATACGTTTATTGGCCAATTTAAAGCCTGTTCCAACGTACGTCAGGTTCCATTTCATGGGAGATTCGAAAAGGTCGATATGATAAAATTCGTTTATCGAACCGCGCCAAACAGATATGCAGAGCCAATAAGGAACCATTATTGGAAGAGAATACCAAACCGTCTCTTTAACTTCTTTAACTTAAAAGAACAACATATTCACAACTTAAAGTCTTTATTTTTAATTACACAGTTACTTAAACCATACATATAATTGTGAGATACTTATAACAAATTTTACACATTGTAAAATGATTAGTTTTAATTGAAAATTATAAACACACCTTACATGTTAAATTTCTTCTTTAAAATACTTAAAATTAATCCTAACACAACCATGGTTTGAACACTAGTTTTATTCTATCTTTTCAAACATAGCCTTCTTCTTCTAAAAGCGACGCAGATCATCATTTATTTTTCTCAGTCAATTGCACCACTGGATGATAAGTTTAAACAGTATAATGAAAATATAATTATAACTGACACTGTTATTCCCTTCTTCTCTTTTCATTTTACTGGTATCCTATTTCAAATCTAGAGTGAACTCTTCTAGTTGTGCCGTTAACTTTTGTATTAAACAAGTTAAACAATATCGACCCTTTAAAAACGTTTCACATATTTTTACACCATTTCTATTTCTTGCAGTGCATGACAGTCCTATTGTATAAAAGCGTCTAAACTATATACTGTTCATGATTAGCATCAAATGCCAATGTCGTCAATTGTTGGAGGAATTTTCAGACTGTATGAGCATCTACCCTTTGGTCCATGATTCAGCAGGTAGCACATACATATTGAATCAATTTTATTTGAACATTACAAATACCTTAACCATTCTGTTTGATGACCTAATTTTTTTTATATTTGACTTGAAGAGCATTAGCTAATATGACCATTTAACCTTGACCTATTTTTAGCAAGATACCTGCAGGTGACTTGAAAATTAATTTCGGAATTGTAATAACTTCTACGATCTATACAAAAGTCATTGATTAAATATTTTATGAATCTGTAATTAAAGTTGATACAGTAAATTTTGACCTTGATCCATTTGCCATGAACCTATTTACAATCTGTTTGAACTGTAATATGACAATTAAAATTGATTTCAGAATTGACACATGGTTGACTCACTGAATTCTAAAATTGTTTTACCTAAGTTCGTCAAAATGTTACCTTGCAAAATTTCAATAAACTTTACCTAACTTAATTGATTTATGAATACAGACCTTGATTAGAATGACTAAATCTAACCTTGAACATTTTACACATGGTCTCAAAGTTTTGATGTGAAAAATGAATTATACTTGAAAAGTCTATTTGAATACCCTGCATAATTTCAATGAATTATGAACCTGATAACCAAATTCTTAAATTAAATAGGACCTAATGACTTGCATTTTTTCTTAATAAATTATAAGTGATCACTATAGATGAATTTTTGTAGAATGGTCTTGAAAACGAAAATGGATCCTTGTATCGTGACTTTGAAGAGCATTCTATATAGATTTACCGGTCATATATGGATACCTGTTTGATTTATAAGACCTGAAAATTGATGGAAATACATTTAACCATTGACAATCTATTTGATAGTCGGGTAAGGTTGGATAAATTTGGATCACCTTGAAAATAGATTTTTCGGAATTAACTTTGGAATTTGGGTTTACGTAACTGTATATTTAAAAGATTTTAATTTATGTTTTTGCATATAAGTTTAAGAGACGTAGGTTTGTAATAAGTCACGGACAATGTCTCAAAGTAAATCCTGATATGAAGGCTTTAAGGAAAGCTGAATGTATGGCTAGTAAACATTATAATGAAGCGATGAAAATACCTATTAGGAAAGATGATGATGTATCGTGGACCACATTAAACGAGAATCAGTTGAAGGAAATTGAATGTGAAAAACAAATAATAAATAAAATAGATATGATCCAGCAAAGGTATTACAGAATGTTAAGTACATCAAACTTCCCATAATATGTATATTTACTTAAATCGATTTTTTATCTGTATATATAGATGAATATTGTGGTTAATAAAGTTTTATAAAAAATATTTTACTTGTTAGATGACCTAATCAGTCTGAACAATGCATCGTCTTTTGATTTCAGAATTTCAGAAGCTATGACTCAGAAACAATGAATCGCCTTTGTTCTATCATAGACTTTAAAGCGTTGGTTGACAATGGATCGCCTTTGTTCTTGATTTCAGAATTGAGATGTATTTAGATAACAATCTATTTTTAAATAACGAAATGGATCGTCTTTGTTCTCTTGTGACCTTGAAAATTATCATAGACTTTGAAGCGTTGGCTAACAATGGATCCCTTTGTTCTTGATTTCTTAGAATTGAGGTATGGATAACAATCTATTTTTATAATCATGACAGAACAAAATGCTTTTGTTCTTTTATAAGAGACGTGACCTTGAAATTGGGTGGGCGATTACCTGTGTTGAGAAACATCCATCTGTTTTGGAAAACGGACTGTTTTGGGAAACGGACCCTGTTTTGAAACGGACCCCTGTTTTGAAACGTCTACCTGTTTAGACCACTTGAGGGCACTGGGAGGCGTTACCATGTAAACATTGACTTGACAGCATGACTAGGGTTTGCGTAGGTTTGTAATAAGTCTCGAACAATGTCTCAAAGTAGATCCTGATATGAAGGCTTTAAGGAAGCTGAATGTATGGCTAGTATACAATATAATACGATGACCTATTAGGAAAGATGATGTGGTTGTGGACCACATTAAACGAGAATCAGTTGAAGGAAATTGAATGTGAAAACAAAAATAAATAGATATGCTCCAGCAAAGGTATTACAAAAGTGACTATTCCCATAATATGTATATTTACTTAAATCATTTTTATATGTATATAGATTATTGTGGTTAATAAATTATAAGTTTTATAAAAAATTTTACTTGTTAGATACCTAATCAGTCTGAACAATGCATCGTCTTTGTTCTTGATTTCTAGAATTTAGCTATGACTCAGCCAAAACAATGAATCGTCTTTGTTATCATGTGCCTTATAAGCATAGACTTTGAAGCGTTGAACAATGGATCGCCTTTATTCTTGATTCTAGAATGTTAGATAACAATCTATTTTATAAATCAACCGAACAATGAATCGTCTTTGTTCTCTCATGTGACCTTAAAAGCATAGACTTTGAAACGTTGACAATGGACCCTTTGTTCTTGATTTCCTAGAATTGGAGAGATAACAATCTATTTTAAAACGGAACAATGGATTGTCTTTGTTCTTATCAATGTGACCTTGAAATTGTAAGCATAGACTTTGAACAACAATGGGACGCCTTTGTTCTTGATTTCCTAGAATTGAGGAATTGGATACAATCTATTTTTAACTCACCTGAACAATGGATCGTCTTTGTTCTCTCCTTGAAAACAGTTGGAAACAGTTATCTGTTTGGAAACGGGCCCTGTTTTAGGAAACGGCTACCTGTTTTGAAACGGCTACCTGTTTTGGAAACGGCTACCTGTTTTGGAAACGACTACCTGTTTGAACCACTGGGGCTTTGATTTGACTTTGAAACACTACTGATTGAGACAGCAATGAACTTTGTGTGTGATCAATACTCACAGAGAATTGATTGGTGACTTTGAAGATTGCCTTGAAATCATGTGAAGATGTTAATGCGTGATACCTACAATTGACGTATATCAATGATCAAATCTAGTAACTTTTCGTGACTTTTCTAGTTACTGGCCTTGAAAATTGCAAGCATGACTTTGAGACCAGTTATAATTTCACATTTGAAGAGACAGCAGATACAAACCTTTTATAACGTCGCCTTGACCTTGACAACGCAGGATTACCAACCTAGAACGTGATGATGACCTTGAAGCATTAAACCTACCATGGCCTTGAAGAGACTTAGTTAAACCTAACATGGTCTATGACCATGAAATACTTTTTGCAACTACTGGCCTTGAAGAGATTAGCAGGTTACCATGTCTACCACGTGCAGGTGACCTTGATAATCATGTTACAACATTGGTGGTGACCTGAAGAGACTTGCAGGATTACCAATAAGTGACCTGAGGTGACCTTGAACAAGTTAAACTATGCCTTTGCTTTTACAACCAACATGGTGATAAGACTTGATTACAAAAATGGCCTTGAAGATACTTAGCTTGCAACGAATGGCTTGAAGAGACTTGGGTTACAATGTGTGTCATGACCTTGGATAAGCTGTTACAAATTTACAAGTGGGTGACCATAAGGATTTGTTACATAACACGTGTTGCGGTGACGTGAAGAGACTTGAGGTTCAAACCTTTTACAACGTAATCTGAGGTGCTTTGAAGCGGTTACCTTCATGACTGGCTTGTGCAGGAGTCAAACTTTTAACGTGCGAGGTGACCTTGAAAAGCGGTTACAATTTACGTGGCTTGTTGATTAATTACCAACGTGGTGATAACCTTGAAGCGTTTTCCTCCTTGCGTTACCAACCATTTACAACATGTTTGATGACCTTGAAGAGACTTGCATTAAACTTACAACATGGCCTGAGGTGACATGAGACTTAGTTTACAATGCATGATGCCTTGTTGCGGTTATAATTACAACATTGTACAATGTGTGATGACCTTAAACACCATTACTTGGCGTGCAAATGTGTGCTTGATATATATTCA
>JARFJB010002212.1:0-50000 GCA_036346205.1 Vesta saturnalis | reverse complement strand
ACCAGGTTTTTAGCCAAATTCTTCCGTAGAGTGTTGAAATAGTAGATGTCCTTTTCACAATGGATCTGTATATTATTCCTGATTGACCACATAAATTAAAAATCTTTAAACCCCAGGATTCGGCTTCCCTCGTATAAAAACTTTGATTGACAATTGTCTTGAAAGGTATGATTGTTTCATCGATGCAAATGTTTTCTTCGATTCGAAGTTCCTCGCATCTTGTGTCAAAACTCTTGATAAGTGGTCGCCTTTCACATTGTCAGACTCATCTTTATGTTTACGTCAGTAATATCAAGTTATTTCGAAGGGCTTCGAATCTATTTCTATTTATATTGATGTCCTTTATTAGAAACTGCGTCTTGAACATCACCGTAGTCTAGGATAATTTATTATGCCCATTACCAGATGCAATGCCACAAGACGCCTAATTTCTGATTCATTAGTGTTTATAGATTTTCCAGTCTTGAAAACAGAATAAATGTTCGTTTTCTCAGCAAGCTCAGAAAATATGTAATGGAAAGTATCGACTATTCAAATGGTGTGTCTAGGCCTTCCTCGTCATCACCTGATGTCAATGGTCTTTGAAATGCAGTATTTTGTGGCACAAGATGTCCACTTTTCTAAACTGATTTGTTTCTTTTTGTCAGCCTCCTTCTTATCTGCTGTGTTTCTATAAAAATATTGAATTATTTCAAAATTCCAAACAACAACACATTACATACTTCTTCTTTAGATTTGATATAGATTTATTTGTACGTCTTGAATTACCACTTGCTTCTATTTCGCTATCGCTAATTTTGTTTTCTGTTCATCTTCTTCTTCATTTCTTCGTCTTCTTCCTCATCCTCTGAACCCAGTCGCAGTCGCCAATGTCTGCGGAAGTTGTTTCCACATCGTCTTCTATGTCTGAGTTGTCAGCATTTAGGCACTAAATGAAAGCTTCAAGGGATCCCATTGTCTCCTACTGCAATATAAAAACATCAGAACTCGCAACAATTAAAAATTATTCCAAAAAGATTTTTAGATATTAGGTGACATTCACCTGTTGGTGGCATTTGCGTACAACATTTTATAACCTCTATCTAAATTTTAGAATTGACAATATGCTTTGAAAACCTTAAGAACCTATTCTATAGGTCGAACTAAACATATCACACAGGAAAATCGGCACAGAGTACATATTCGTGACATTAAATAAAATGGGACACCCACTTCATTCATGGCTGCACACGTTGTCGACATTTAAAAGTCGTCAGAATAACTGCAATAACCGTAGAACACTGTAAATTCCTTATCTGCAGAACCCTAGAAACTCTATTGCTGCCCTCTGATAGCCGGTAGCATAAATATTATAAGTTGCAAAAATGAATGCCTTATGAAACTAGTCTTCGCAATTGCCACCGGTAGAAAGGGTTAATCTTTCGTACTTCCAGAACAGGTATTTGTGTTATACACGTGGATAAATTTTAATTAAACAACACCGAGGAACTACGGAACCAGCCGCCCGCATAAACGGACTGCGGACTATGCTTCCAAATTTCTCAACCAAAGTAACCAGAGTCGCAGTAATAGGAGTAATTATTACTACTTTTCAGTATTCAGAAGTCTTGTTTTGTTAATGTTTCAATGCCATTATTTCATGTTATTTTTCTTTCATGGCTTTATTTATTTTATACCAACATCTCTATAATAAAATTGTTAAAAATTAATCTGTTTACAATTTCTCTATAATAGACCGTACACGGCCAAATAGTGCAATTAGCGAACTTCCTGAGGTCTCAAGAACAACTAATTAAAGACATAAATTGAAGAACTGAAGCAGTTTACTGTTTTAACCATTTCTTTTAAGATTTTCCTGTGCGACATGTTTGTGTATTTCTATTTAATGTAATTTAATTATATAATTAGATTAATATTAATTTAGTGATAAAAGATATGAAATCTACATTACTAAATTTCTTATAAAGGAAATATTTTTGGAAGAATAACTTGACCGTATAAGAAATTCACTGTAAATTATCAGTTACTCTCTTAAGCAAATCAATAATTTCATTAAACATATTATACGTATTAGTAGCGAAAGATTAACAGTTTGACATAATATTGATTGAGCTGGATTTTACTTGAAGCTCCATACCACTTGTGTAGAAATTAAAAAACACTTTTCTAAAGTTTTACTATGTTGCTTTAAATCAATAACAGTCGTTTCCGCAATACTGTGTCTTCATCAGATTGAATACTTAAACTAAATTTACTGACAATTCATATGTTTTATGCAACAGCTAATGAGTTATTACGAAGGAGGAAGTTAACCAGAATTTAAAATTAAGTGAATTGTATACATACAATTGTTCGTTTAATAATTGATCTAACTATTGTCTTTTATTACTTTCTAAAGCTTCTAATAAATATATTTTCATTTTCGTTTAAATGTGTAAAATTTCAAAATTACTATTAAAATTATTGTTTTCTGTGTTTAAGAGTGGGACACAGTTTGAATTATTATTATCATATTAAAAAGCTCTAAAATGTTCACGAGTTTTTAAAACCTCTTCCAGTTTGACCGATATAACATTTATTGCAATCGCCACAATTTAACTTATAAACTGCTGACTCATCTCCCACCAGTGTTTGACTTATTATTTTTTCAGATTAACCTAGTGTACTGTTATATTTAAGGCTATATTTAAAATAAGTTTTCTTAATTCGTTTAAAATTATTTTGTGGGTTCTCCTATATATGATAAAAACAAAATTCATTGTTAAATTGGAACATTAGAATATCTATTTACTCTTATCTGGTTATATAATATCTTATTTTTTCTTTTCGTGTTACTTATCCATCATTTACTGCTATTTGTTTTATTAAATTAAGTTCTTTTTTGAAAATTGGATTCTGATAAAGTTAATGAGATATTAAGAAATTTGTAATAAATTAACTGTTGTACAAAACAAATGTGGTAAATAAATTTAGTTTAAGTAATTTGATGAAGACACAGAGTTGTCGAAACAATTGTTATTGATTTAACAATAGTGAAACTTTAGAATCAGTGTTTGTTTAATTTCCACTGGTATGGAGCTTCGTTAGTAGAGGCCAATTCAATCAGTATGTTTAAAGTATGAAACCAGATATTTCGTTCTGTTGTATTTTAAGTTTATTTTACGATGCAGAATGCACACAAATAAAATTTGGTTTTATAATAGCTGTTGGAGAAAGGTGTACTACATAAAATTAAAAATCAGCCACGAAAGCCCATCTGCAACTAAAGCACAGAAAGTAGCAATAAAATTGGACCATGGATTACCGTAAAGCTCAATATAGCGATATGCAGTAGCACATTGATACCTATAATACCTGTATAAGGACATGTGCCTTTACTCACCTGTGTGGAGAAACTGTTCAATCATACGTAAGTTTCTATTACACCGATAAGTCAACATGGTGACAGACGAGTTTCGTGAATTCGTTGTGGCTAAATCCTCTCGAAAATAGACGTTATTCAGTGGGAGACTTGCCAAAGTAATACATGCGTTGATAGTGAATACACTTTTAGATTCAAATTTCATAGAAATTTCATGGTTCGTTTTGCTAATCTGGTGAAAATGGGAAAGAGATTGGTGCATCACACAAAGGCACATGGATATACATCTCTACGTATCAATTCTAGTTAAAATTGTAATATTTTGCAAAATGGTTCGTTCCTATAAAAAATAGACGAGGAGGACAGCATTGACGAGGATGCTATTAGCTCTACAATACATATTACTATTAACGGGCTGTCTATAAAACTGCTGATAAATGCAATTTAAAGACAACATCGGATAAAAAGAACAAGCACATTTAGTATAGTTCAAATATTACTAGCACGTTTTCAATACTACTCAGGAACAGTAGCTTAACGAATACATACTAAAATGCAGTAAAGTGAACTACGAATTGACGAACAGATGAATAAACTCAGAGCTCTTTACCGAAGATTTAAACCATATTCAGAAACTTATGAATGCGACACGAAAGGCCAATTTTATTGATTTCTCGTGATAATGGTATGTACTTATCACTGTACCTCCTTCTCCAGCCATTATTAGATGTTGGAATCTTCGGACCTTTTAAGCAAAACTGGTGATTGCATTTAACGGCTGGTAGAGCAGCAAATTATGATACCTGATTCAAATTAGCATACTTTAAATCACTAAAAACAGTTCTTTCTCGAGAAAACGAACACCGATGATTTGATTTACTCACCCGTTCCTTCTACTTCTGCGCTGTAACACCAGAAATTGTTAGGCCGTTCCCAAAGAGCAACCAAATTCAGACTACTGAGCGGAATGATATAGAAAGAGGAAAATCACATTTACACTCATTCACCTGAAAAGGCTAGGGTGGAAGAGTTGGATAAAATGAATCAAGGGAAAATCATGATAAATGAAAGACGATGAAAAAACGTCCACAATGCCAGAAAATTTCTCGATCTTGCTGAAGATGTTGTACAAAGAAGAAAACACCAAAAAATTTTACTCAGAAAGCTTTTCCAGTTTCCAAAGCGATTCAACAGTCTCAAACTTACCCATTTGGCTCTGGTGATGAAATTAATGATCACCTAGAACCAGTGAAGCAAATAACTTGAAGAGCGGTGAATTTTAATTGTTAAGTTCGAAAAGAAGCCGTTGCTAATGTTGTGGCTAAAATTATCGAAGAATATGATTATAAGGAATTCTTGGTCTGGTAGTTTAAATACCAAAACCTTCTGGGATGTTTGTCTTCCCAACCATTGTTGATGAAGGCATCGTCATACTTTCCGACATCATTCTGAACTTATCTCCGCTAATAGTGTCAAATGCTACCAACAGCTTCCCTTTATAAATATAATGTGAAATTATCTCCATTTAACCTGTAAAACTCGTGTTTAGTTATATTTGAGTTTCTAAATGTACCATTGGTCATTAATAGGATCAATGCCTAGCTGGAGAACATAGATACGTTTATAACAAATTATTGCAAAGAAATAGAAAAGTATAAATTGGCTCGCATAACTTTTAGCAATACAAGATTAGTTGATCTCCATATACTTCAGATTTTCATTGCTTTCCAATATTCCTATACACTTTTGACTACTAAGAGGATGCAACTAATGTGTTTTGAAGGTAGTACGTTATTGGACTACCTAATTTAAAGTTTGAATGTTTAGATTGCAATTTTGGAATAAAAAGTGACTTTTTAATTATAAACATTAGTAGTACTGAATTTATGCCACAAAGACATATTTGCTTGGTTGTTTGTTATAATTTAACCCTAGTAACTAAAAATAAATTTAGAACAATTAAGAGCTGAGGTAGTTAGCTTGAAACAAAGTAGACATAACTCACTAATACTTTTAAAACATGAAGAAACTATTAGTATCTACAAATAATTCACAAATTAAGGTAGTCAATGTCGTTAGAAAGAAATCTAATCAAAGTATTCAAAATGCAAATATTCCAAAAAGTTAAGGTCCTAAATATGTATTGTGACCTCTAAACAAGCTCTTATCATTGGAAACCCATTATATTCTTTGTTAGCACTAATATGTATAAACAGTTTAAAAATCAGATACATTACTAGTCGCTTAGTAATAATTTTTATTTTGGGACAGATATATTGATGATATTTTTGCATGTTTTACAGGTTCTACGATTTAGAAAATATAAGATATGAATACAAATATTTTACAAAAGACCCTTAAATTTAAATAACGGTATAGGAAACCTGATATCGATTGACACAATTAAATAAGCAATTGTGTCACTTAACTAAAACAAGTTTTTAAGTTTGAAATTACATAAAATTGAGCCTTAAATATTTGACACCGTGTATAACATTCAAATTTTTTATTATAGCTTTTAGCCGATGACTTTCGTAGTTTATATTTCAAATTTGATTAGATTTAATCTACAGGTTACATAGTTATTCAGCTTTTTAAACCTCCGAAACCTCTGTATTTTCAAAAAGTGAAATATTTCACCAGTGGTAAGGTTTAGGTATGGGAACTCTGAATAAACATGAATTGGAATTGACTGTACAATTCAAATTTGCCAAAAAATTGAAATTCAATTTAAAAATATAGGTTTGTGAATACCCTATATATTTGAAAATATTTTAAACACATTACATAGACTCTCTACATGTAGATCATCTTTTAAAAATTTACGGTTTTCCCAAAACGACCGAGGCGATACTGGTGGCGTACCCTGTATAAATGTGTCAGTGGTCGGAAGTTTATATTTCAAACTTTAATAGGTCATAGAGGGCTTAAACTAAGTAGACAACTTCTTATGCACATTATCTATATCTCGATTAATTTCAGAGATGCAGTCTTAAATTCTTGAATTTTGAATTTTTTAATAATTCAAAAACTGTTGAAGGTACTGGCTCAAATTTTAGGAGGAGTCTTTATTGTTTCGTGAAATCTAGCCTTGATACTGCCTTCAGTGGCATCGCCATAGAGTGGGAGGAATCTTTTACCTAAACTATGTTGCTTTTTGCAGGTAATCTTACAATTTTTGAAATTGAGTTTGATTTAGAGCAGAAAATGTATCATTAAATTTTTTCAGTATTTACTTTCCGAGTAAAGAACATTACCATGAAAAGATTATTGCAGAATTACTTATGTTAAACTTAAACATACAATGAATTTATTTGATACTAATACGTTATACGCAAATAAACCATAGTTACCGTAACCATAAACACGTTTATAACTCCTTGGAAGTTATGAACTGGTATCTAGGCATTTATAGATCTATAACTGCCCTCTAATGTATTTTGAGAAATATTTGCAAACTTGTCAGTTGATATCCATAGTAACCATGCCAACTTAATTTTTAAGCAACGTACGTTAGTAGATATGGTATGGGGTTCTGTCCCACCTTTCTACTATACTTTTTCTACCAGTGTTTTGCTCAAGGTCAATGTCATCGTACACATTGCCCCGCATCGAAGTATACTCCGCAAGTTCGGTCTCACTGTCTACCTATTCTTCAAGGTCATCGTGCACATTTCCTACAACCAAGTACATTACCTATGTCAAGGTTTTCAAAGGTCCCACGCTGCCTGCGTACATTCTGCCTGCATAAAAGTGTATTCCTCAAGTCACTGAAGTAACTAGATTTGAAAAAGGCGCTAGAAAAGTTACTAGATTGGTTTTCAAAGATCATTGACGCTCCCGTACAGATTGTCCACTTCAAGGTCACGTGGTAAAAAATGGTCACTTTCATTGTCAAGGTTCTTATACACACCCCTTCAAGGTCTCCTTAGGATTTCAAGGTTACCTATAGGGATCATCCTTCTCGTTTTATCAAGATCATACGTTCAAGGTTCAATTGAGGGTATATAGGAGGATGCTCTTCCACCAAAAAATCAAGGTCGATCCTAATCAAATTTTGATGGAAAATTTCAACGTTCGTTAATCTTTTCAAGGTCACGCCCCCATCAAATCTAGAAAGTTCACTCTGTCTCAAGCCCTCAAATGTTCTCAAGGGGTATTATACAGATTTTTGTCTATTCTAAGCATGTTTTAAGGTCATCAAGCAATTTCTGGAAGTTTATTTTGTAAGGTCACGCCTCCCAGCAAAGTGCATTTACCTCAAGTGGCTCCGTTTCCCAAATACAGAGAGACATTTACCAAAGACAGATAGCCCTTTCCCAAAACAGGTGAGCCGTTTACCAAAACAGATAGCTGTTTCGAAACCCAGGAAGCCGTTTCCCGCCATTTCAAGGTCACACTTCTGAGAAAAGAACAAATTCGGTCAATTGCTCTGGACGAGTTAGGGTCATAATTCCTAAAAATAGATTCTTATCTAACTATCCCCACCATTTCAGGTTCAATTCTGAGAAATCAATTCTTAAGAACAAAGGCGATACATTATTCACGCCGACGCTTCAAGGTCTATGCTTACAACTCTCAAGGTCACACCTCAAAGAAAAAGACCAAAGGCGATTCATTGTTCTGGCCGAGTCATAATTCCTAAAAATTGATTGTTATCTAGATACCCCCACCATTTCAGGCTCAATTCTGAGAAATCAATTTTCAAAAACAAAGGAGACCCTTGTTCAAGCCGACGCTTCAAGGTCAAGGATATATACGCCGCAGTGTGTTGAGATCAGTCGGTTAGTAAGTTGTTAAACATGTAATTAGCAGGGTTAAACCAAAGCACCTATTGCGAACTCTATAAAAATGCGTGTAAACCTGGAGATATCGAAAAAACATAAAGTTATTAATGTGACAGTAATTAAACGAAGCATGGTGAACGTAGTGTTAGAAATGGAGAAGTTTAAATGTGTATTACCTCAGCAATTTTACGAGTATTTCAAAGAAGAAGAAAATCGAATTGCAGAATTTGAAACGATGCTAAATACAAGTGATATATTTATGAGTAGTCTGGGTGCAGTCAGAAAACCAACAAACATAACATTTGTTGTCTCCAACCATATGTAAATACGCTCATTTCGTAAACAGTGTTTAGTCGTAGTGCGGTTGTGGACAAGTAGTCATGCAAGCAGCAATAAAATCATTCCTGGAACGATCACTGAAAGTTCACTGCCGGACACTTCATACTACTGTAGTAACAATATGAATAATAATTTAACATTCTGTTGTTCATGCTGTCAAAATAGTGATGGTAGTAGTCAAAATGAAGGGAAACAAGATAAAGGTTATTCCTACTGGACATCATTTCAACATAGGGATGAGGTGTATAAACAGGCAGCTAATAAATGCTTACTCGATTGTGCTTCCTGTAAACTATCCAGCGATGCACATATTAAATTTGTATACAGTATACACCTTAACCTTGCACCAGTAGTGTGTATGCGATGTGGCAACTGCGATAATGTGATATCAGACGTGAAGGAATGGAATGAAGATGGTATTAGTATGTAGAAGTACAATTTTTCCGATCCCAAGAAATTGAAATCCAAATTGATTAGTCACATGTAAACAAGGAAGATATAATCCATCAGCAAGATTACGAATCTCTATCTAGCAATCGTGGTGTTTATTACAATTGGGAATTAGCGACGTGTCTAAACACCACGCTGCACAAAATAGGAGGAATGAGTGTGCTCGGCCAAAACTCAATCGACCGTTCTCGTCTAAACAACGCGTAGCAAGTAGAACAGCCAATCACCTCATGTTTCGCAGAACGTATAGCACAACCCATCTTAGCTAAATTTACATCCCATTTACTTTCATTCTGAGTTGTGTGGGAAGATATTAGGGTTTTCAAAACTCTGTTAATTCTCTTCTCAAAATTCGCTCTAGGGTGGTATTTGGCGTTAAAAACAATAGTGGTTAGAGAATCGGAGCGTAATTTCATAAATTCTTTACTGCGAAACTGCACACCATTATCGCTAATGATGTACTCTACAGTACCGAACATAATAAAAATATTGTTACACGACTTGACACACAGCAGAAGCGGTAGCATGACGTAAGGGAAAGAAACAAGCAAATTTAGTAAAGCAATCAGCCTCAACTAACACAAAAGCATGTCCTTTGGAGGATCTAGGACTAGGACCGACGATATTCAGACATAAGGTTTGCCAAGGTTTAGTAGGTGCTAGAAAATCAGGTGGAGCAGACTGTTCGACTTTATGTGCAGATTTGGAACAAATCTCGATAGAGCATCAGTTACAAGGTGTTCTTTGCCTTTTCGATGAATAATAGAAAAACAGAAAAATTTATTCAACCATATTAAAGAATGATGGTCAGTTATGACAGTAAAATGAGAGCCCTCAATGTAGGGACGAAATTTCTCAATAGCCCATATAACAGCCAGGCACTCTTTTTCAGTAGTGGAATAGTGACGTTCAGCCTTAATTAATGATACGTTAATATAACTAATTACTCTTTAGCCAGCAGGAAATTGTTGACAGAGCACCGCAGCAATATCAAAGTCAGACGCATCCCTTTATATAACAAACGGTTGTGAGAAATTAGGACAAGAAAGGATAAGAGCTGACACTAAACATTCTTTCACGGAAGTTAACGCCGTTTCGAATTCAGAAGACCAGATAAATGGAGTATTCTTTTTAGTAAGAGAAGTTAAAGGTTTGATAACCGAAGAAAAGTTAGGTATCAAGCGACGATACTATCCCGCCATACGGACTAGGCGACGTACGTTCGAAGCATTTGTCGGAATAGGTATAGAACAAACTGGAGATACTTTATCTGGATCGACTAAGAGGCCATCTTTATTTACAACACACCGTAGGTACTAGAGATCAGAGCGACAGAAATGTCTCTCAAAAGTGGGTGTAGCCAAAACCATCATCAAGATACGCAAAACAGTAAGGTTCTAAGTGTCCCCCCAGAACACTATCAATTAACCTTTGGAAAGTAGCCGGTGAATTGTGTAGGCCAAAAAGCATACTAGTAAACTGAAAAAGTCCACGTCCAGGGACGGTGAAAGTAGTCATAGGTTTCGATTCGTCCGACAGAGGTATCTGCTAGTAAGCAGAGCAAATCACTAAACTAGAGAGATAATGCACATCGCGTAAACGATTCATAATGGAAGAAACGTATCGTAAAAGGTAGGCATCTTTTTTCGTTACCGCATTAACTTTACGAAAGCCGACACTAAAGCGATAAGAGTGATCTTTCTTTTTGACCAAGGCAATCGGACTAGACCAGGGACTATTCGAAGGTTTACTACGCCTAATTGTAGCATATTGTCTAATTCAGCATTAGATACCTGTTGTAGAGCAGGAGAAACTGGATAATAACGGTGTTTAATTGGTACAGCATTAGTTGGAACTTCATGTTGAACTAGAGTAGTACGTCCTAAAGTGGCAGATTTTTGAAAAGAGTTATCAAGTAAGGTTTTTACAGCAGACTGTTGAGACAAAGGAAGATCAGAGAAAGAGCTTAATTGCTCAGAAGAAATAGTTGCTATACAAATATCATCACCAAATGTCCACTGTCCATGTCTATGGTTAGGGACACAGTTAATCGCTTTCCAGAAATCTATACCTAAAATTAATTTATGAGGTGTTTCAGGCACCACGAATACGTCTAACATAATTGTTTTATACACAACAGTTATTGGTAAAGTAAGTTGACCTAATAGCAAGTGTTACCATTTCTAGAGTACAGGCAGTAAACACGGATAAAGAAAGACCTAGTTGCAGTGTATGCCACCGCATGTCTAAAAGACCTTGAAAAGTATTGGCGAAAACGTTGACGTTCAGATATGGTCGTTCATGGCTAGCAAAATGTAATTAAGAAGGATACGACGAGAGTCAGGTACACCATAAAAAGCAGTTTCGATTAAAGGTAAGATAATGCTCTCCTCGGTTAAAGATTCAATAACTAGTTTCCTGCTTAGAGACACACACTGGGAAAGTTTTTGTAAATCCAGACTTACCACAGTCATAAGAATGTTTATTTTGTGGACATGGACAACATGGTAGTATGTCCACTCCCAGAGCAATTCCAGCAGCGAAAGTAACAGTATTTGAAGGTATGTTATTAGACTGAGAAGTTTGAGAAATAGTAGTAACAGGTTTTCTCGATGGTGGTCGAGAAGAAGTAGTAGGATTAGAAAAGTCAGTAGGTGAATCGATGTAAGCTAAACTAAGTTCCAAAAGTTGTGAAGTTTTCTTTGAAGGTGGAGGTTTAAAGGATTCCATAAAATATTTATTCTGTTCGATCCTTTTCCCTAAGGCTATTAGTTGTGAAAACGTAGACACATCAGTTAAAGCTAAAGCATTCTCGTAAGGTGTTAGGTTACGGCGTACATAATATAATTTTTTATGGCCAGGAAGTAGAATAGAAAGTCGTTGAAAAAAACTGCATGGCAGCTACATAGACACTTATGTTTTCCGAAGAACCCATAGTTCCAGACTTAATCTCTTCCAGTAACTTTTCATAGTAAACTAAAGGTAGAAATTCGGTTTTTAAGTAAAGTGACCACATCTTCCAGGAAGATAATTCGTGTTTACGAGCACGATACAGTAATAAAGCTTTTCCTTTTAATAATTCAGGGATAACCGAGAACAACATTGTTGAGTTAAACCGCGAGAAGCACTTAACTCTTCAACACGTGCCAGGAAGTCAAATAAAGAAGTACTGTCGCCAGAAAGATAGACCCAACTTAGTTATGGAACCTGGGAAGGAGTAAAAGTATCCAAGCACATCAACAACGTTATCTGAAGAGATTAGGTGGTTCTACCCTTGGATCGAGTTTTGTAATTGACTAAACATTGAATTATTCGCGAAATTTCTGTTCAAAAGTAGTGATCATTAATTCACATCGCCTTTGTGCATGTAGTAATAACGTACTCAGACGAAAAGCAGCCAAGTGCAGTCGCCAGAAAACGAGTCGATGCCGGTATGTAATTCTCAGCATCTTTAAAGCAATTATCTTCCGCGAACGGATTCTGATGTGAAGTAATGGTAAGAGATTTATTAGCATCAAGTAATATTTGCTACGCACTGATTTACGTAAAGACTGACATTAACGTTACAGCCTAACCCTAGATAACAATTCGTACATCAATTCAGCCTTCATCAGACGATTTACATCAAAACAGGTGACAGCCATCTTTGTAAGAGAAGAGAAAGAAAAAAATGCTTCAGAAGAAAAACAAGTAATCCAATATTATAACATCGTGTTGATGTCAAATTTTGCACTAAGCTAAAAAACATTTTAAGTTAAACAAAAGAACCAAAACTGTTTCAGCCAAGCTAAAAATTATCGTATTAAAAAACTTGACCTGAACATTGGTCGCCAAAATTAAGCTAAGGAGAAATGTTTAAGTGAAGCAAAGAACAAAATCGTTTAAGTGCAGACAAAACGTTATCGTACTACAAAACTCGGCCCCACATTGAACGCCAAAATTTATGCCACGTTTCTAACCACCACGCTGCACAAAATAGGAGTAATGAGTGAGCTCGGCCAAAACTCAATCGAACGGTCGGAAGACCTCAGAGCACTCGGATTATGGTTGTTTTGGAGGCATCGATAATATTAGTGAAAATTTGGTTAGAGGAAAGAACCAAAATGGACGCCACAAGATTTAAACAGAAAAAAAAGGAAAAAAGGTTCTTATTCCTTGTAAGAGGAAGAGCCTGTAAAGCTTGAACCAGGTAAGTAATAGGAATAATAAGTAAGTGAACAATTCCCTCAACAAATAAATTTATTTCTTTCTGAAATTCAGAAAAGGAGCAAGCCAAATATTGCTGTATAGCTATATAAACATGAATATAAGAAATAAATTATATACAGTACGTTTTCCACAATTCACACAACAAAAAATAATAAATACAAATTAAAATAAGTTTACGAGGGCAACTCTGAACTTGCATTTAGGTCATAAAATTTATTAAAAAAATTAATATAAGTTAAAATAAACGACTAGGGCAAGTTGTGAGCTTGCATTTAGGCCCACAAGAATTTATAGTTTAAAATACTAAAGCAAACAATAACCCTTTCAGCGAAAGATCTTACGTAGCTTAGCTTGAAAAGGCCAATTTAATAATCTTCTTAAATCAGTTATAAGAAAAAATAAAATAATTCAGCTTGCCTTTCGTTTAACAAAACTGAATACAATCCCTCATTTGATTAAATTACATAATTACAATTGGAAAAGCTTGTTCGGTCCCAATTTTATTTCAAGAAACAAAGAAAATAGTATTTAATCAATTTAAAATTAGAAACAGAAATTGGTCCGAACAACCTTATTCATATTCGAGTAAAGAAAAGGATATTATGTATTTTTGCTACCAAGTAATGTAAATAGCACGATATCTCACGCCAACAATTAACAGATTCAGTATATACATAAACAGTTACATCTGGTATAAACATAAAAGTTGCAACACTGCTACTGCGCATGACCAAATAACAGGTTATACATCAGCTCGCTAAGGGCGTGACACATAAAACTAATATTAACAAACATTATTCAAAATTTTGACTGTTAAGTGTGCGTTAAGATCTTAAAGAATGATTTAATGAACATATAGCAGATCTACATGAGAGAAATTGTGTTGAAAATTAGCTGAAATCAGATACCAAAATATCACCGAACTTATACTACAGGTAACTATGTTTAACAAACACTTGTTGATATAATTAGTATAAATACATTTAATTCAGAGGTAAAATGTTTGTCAACTACTTGTTAACCGAACTAAGGTAGATGTACTTCTTTTCGTTCTAGAAAGAAGTTTATTTATACATGCAAAAAAAGAAAAGGCTGACCAGTAGGGTGGAGTGAAGAGACATGAAAAAAAATTTTTTCTTCAATTTAATAGCCTATGTATGGAAAAGTTGTTAAATGTAAGTTATCATATCTCAAAATTTGAGCTTAGAAGCATTTTTCTCCCATTTAAGAAAGTAAAAATGTTTTTTTACAATTTTCAACCAATAACCCAAAAGAAAGGTTTTAATTTATTTCAACGAAAAAGTAATAAAATTGAGAAATTCCGAAAATTAATCCCTAGGAGTAAATTTATGATTTCAAAAATTGAAAAAGAAATTTGAATTTTTAAGTTTTGTTTCATTGAAAACAAAAAATAAGATGGCTTAAATCAGTTTATTACCCTTTATTTTTATTCAAAATAGCAAATCCTTAAAAATTTTTTTGTTAAACTTGAGTGTTTAAATTTACTAAATCATAAAATGGCTTTTATACTCAGCTATGTTAACAATTTTTAAATTTGTTTACTTCGGGAAAAATATTTAAAATAGTATTTTTTTCAGGTAAAAGTATTATCAGAAAGGAAAAAGTAAGGGTGGGTAAGTGAAATTTTTCCCAATTAATCTTGTAGTGTTTTAAAATTTAATTAGGAATCTTAAATTTTAAAAACCTTTTATTTTTCATTTAAAACGACGAAAGAATTTTAATTTGGTCATGGTAAAAAATATTTTCTGGGTAAAATATCCATTTCTTTGAAGTTATAATTATTTTTTCTTTTGAAAAAAATAGTTTTCTAATTATAGTAAAAAAAGTTTACTTATTCGCATGATTTGTTTTAAAGAACCATTGTTTCTAATATACTGTTAAAATTTAAATTGTCATGGAAATTTTTTTAGACATTAGTCAAATTTTTTAAAATGGACGAACTTTGGACCTTTTTGAAAAATGAAATTTTTAATTTTGAAATTTATCAATTTTTTGTCTTATTTTTTACCAAATAAAAGTTATATGTTAAAAATTTTCAAAATTAACTCAAATTAAAAATTTTTTTAGAGTATTTATTGTTTTTCCATAAATTTGTAATAGATGCAAAGTAATTCATTTTTAAAAATTAAAAATTGAAAATGGTTTAAAATTTATCAAACCAATACTTTATTTTGAAATATTAAATTTTAAAAAAAGTTGTACTTGTTTTAAAAAGGGAGCGTATGTTTTCAAAATAAGGGATTTTCGAAATTTCAACATTCTTGTTGGTTTTTCAAATTTTTAGGTCCTTTAATCAAATTAAACTTATCTTTTAAAAAATTAAATTTGATAAAAGTTTATTTTTTTTAGATTTTACGTGATTTTTTTCATTTTTGTTTTATTATTTTTTAATAAGTTTTAAATTTTTATCTTTTCCCAAAAAATTGTGAAAAAACAATTCTTTAACCTGTACTTTCTCAGTTTATTTTTTAAAATTGATTAATTTTTTATTTGCATTTTATCTTTATCATTCTTAGAGATATTAAGTGTTAAAACATTGTAGAAAAGAATTTATTTCTATTTGGTCCTTAAACTTGAAGTTTTTTCTTCTTTTGTTTTTTCTTTCTTAAATAAGATTTTGGTTGTTTAATTCATAAAATGAGCATTTTATGTTTTGAAAAAAAGTTCTTTTAAGGAACTTTAATTTTCATTACATAACGAAATATAAGTTTTTTATTTTATAAATAAACAATTTTTTTAAGAGCATAATTTTGTCAATTTTTTTAGATATTTTATAGATTTATCTTATAATATCTGTTGGTCCAATACTAACAATTTTTAAAGTTTCAGATTTTATTAGTGACGAACGCGAAAAATCTGTCTTTGTTTATTAAAAAAGTTCTGTCAATACAAATAAGTTAAAACGTGCATATATCGGGCAATTGTCTTTAAATTTGCAAACAAAACAGAAAATTGTTCCGCGTTAGGTTTTTAATAAAAAAAAAAGTTAAAATAACAATCAGAATTAACAAAAGACGTCTAATAAAGGATAAAGAAAAATTCAAATTTTCAATTGAAATTAAAAGGGGTATTGGGTAAATAGATTTATGGACATTAAATACAATCAAAATAAATATTCTGAAATAATTTTATTTGTTTTAAATCAAAATAAAATTTTCAATTTTAGAAAAAATTAGTGAAATTTTGCACACTTTGGTTTAAAAAAAAACTTTTGAAAATTTTAAATTTTACTTTTTTTACATTTTAGCGTTTAATGCATTGATTTTCAAGCAACAACAAAAAGAGGAAACAAATCAGTTAAAATCAAACAAAAAATGAACTTGGATGTAATTCGGTAAAGTTATATAAACATTTGATGGAAACTTAAATATAAGAAAAATTTGTGGAAACCCAATTTAGTTGTAAAAAAAGTAAAGAAGAAAATTTTTATTCAATGATAAGGTGTTCTAAGATGGAATACAAGGTAGTTTAAATGTCTTAAACAATTTGTCACTTATTTCTTTGAAAAGTAAAAATATTTTTGTGTAAATAAAAGAAGTTCTAATTAAAGAGGTTACAAGATTAATGGCCTAAAATTTTTAGTAAATTTTCATTTATTTAAATGGCGATTATTCACTTTATACAACAAAGCGATATTATATAGAAAATTTTAAAAAATTGTTTGCATCTAGTAAATAGAAACAAGAAAATTTTAAGATTTATTTAAATGGGATTTGAAAAGATCAAGAAACAATTTTACAACTTCATTTGTTTTCATTTTAAATATTGTTACAGATGTTTGTTTCAAAAAAAAGATAAGTAAGATGCATTTTTAATGGTATCACCATCTAGTGGTAATTTAGCAAAGTGAATACCTATAAATGTTGTTGAAAATAACCAGAACCATTTCATCTAGATAATATTAATTGAAGTTAAATTTGTAAAAAAGTAAACTTTTAAAATACAGTAGAACAAATTTCAAAAAGAAAATAATTTATATCATTTAATCCTATAATTAGTAAGATCGTAAACAGACATTTTAATCATTAGAAGAAAATAAAATGTAATTAAAGCATAAAAATGTTTAATCAAGAAAAATCTTTTAGAAAAAACCAGATAAAATGATGCAATGATCCATATCATTTACTTGATTATTAAGGATATGAGGGAATTTTGAAAACTGTTATGATAGAAAATACAAGCTGTTCGTTTAATGCCCATTGTGGAAGAACTATTAATTTGAAGGATATTGCTATAGATTGGAATTTCTTGAATCTTACAATCTGGTTTTTTATGAAATTCATGACAAGGTTACACCGTCGTTTTCGTGAGAAGGAATTGATGAAACATTTATAAACATTAGATGTTATAAATGCCAAGTATAATATTAATTCACATGACACTGTATGAATGGAAATAACTTGTCCTGCTTATCTAATGTATAGCATTTACTAAAAAAAAAGTTTTTCGATTTTGGTATAAAACCCTGCCCTATCCCTCAAGGTAAAAATGATAGGTAAGAAGGAAAGAGTGCAGGTGGTTAGTGAATAATTCAATAAATTTGGTGGAATTGTTTACCCGTTAATTGTGGTCCTGGTACAAAATTAGAGAAACGACTCGCACGCGGTGACCCAGGTATTAATCAGGAGCTCAAAACTGCATGATTTTATAGAGACTGAAATTTAGAAAGAAAGAGCAGATAAAATTTTAGAATAAAAAGCGGGAAGCTTTAAATCGGCAGACGCAACATTAGGTGAACGAACTGAAGCTTTAGCAGTCGGTACCAATGAAAGCAAAGAGAAAATTTGGAATTTAAACGTCGGTCCAAAGAAAAGAAGAAGAATGGTGGAAATTTTTCAAAGAAAACGATAGCTAAAAAATTAACCTAACGGAGATTTCAAGACAAATAAAAATGTCAACGGCAAAACGTGTAAAAAGTTGGAAAAAGAAAATTAAAATTTGAGTTTCCCCTTTAAACAAGGAGTGTTTTCCATTTTTATTCCGTTATTGCAGAATTATCAGCGGTGCTTTAGCTGGCGCATCGGGAATTGCTAAAGCAGTCAATGATGCAAAAATGCCAAAAATTGCAAGAAATACATCGCGATAATGCATTGGAATCGATCGCTGGCGGCGATTTAAAAACCACAAATCTGGGGTGGTGATTATACTTAAAACCGTTTCCAAAAATGAGTAGATTACCCGAAAGGTTAACAGATATTATTTAAAGAAATACACAAAAGATGTACCCTACTTTATATTTTATGAGATAGCCTGCCAAATTACCATGGAAATGGAATTCAACTTAGATAGTCAAACAAAATGCATTGGGGGTTTAAAAGCGATTAACTACTTTCGGGAAAAATTTATTATAATTATGCCTAAAATTTTATATAAATAATTCGCAACAAATTTTCTGTTATGTCAATAACATTCAGTTTAGAAGGTGTTGTAAATAGCTAGTTACAACTTCTATCCACCGATAGAGCAGATTTGAGAAGAAATACGTTATTGGATTGGTATTTACCTGCAACAGCATTAGAAACATTATTTTATTTAGAACAAATTCATCTCATTTCAGTGATTAATATTCCATGTATGAGTTAGATGAAATTAGTGATTTCTTAAATCAAAGATACCCAGAAAAATTTTCATTAGGGCAAACAACAATACACAAGGAGATAAACAGTTCATTTGAGATCGATTTTACTAAAGAGAATAGGTTTTGCATGCTCGGTTTGAGCCTAAAATTTAGAAGAATTTTACAACATCTGCGTTAGACATCCAAATAATTAAACACACTAATCTACATGTAGAGTGCAACATTAAAAGGGATCTTATCGAAACGGGAAACCTGAAAGTAATATAGAAATTGAATTTCCGTCCCAGGTTACGTTGAAAAAAAATAATATTTTTAGAAGTAAACACGGACATAATAAGTAATATAACAATTAAATTGATAAATAAAAGGAGAATTAATAACTTTGGTGAAAGTGAACCATTCAGGACGCTTAGAACTAAAAGAACATGGGTCTGCGATTAATATAGGACAATTCCATCTTCCCAAAGATTCCCTTATCAACCCTCATTGCGGTTAACATCTGCAGAAAATACTTTTTAACATCAATTGGATTAAAGTTCTGGGACCAATCATTAAACCTGTTTCAAAACGTCATTTTAACGATGCATTCCTTCGAAGAGTAAATATTTAAATAATTAATTTAGATGAAGAATATTATCTTAAGAAATGTTAAAAAATTTTAAATTGAGATTGAAAGTTTATGAAAAGTTTAATTTTTAATGTCTGTTTTTTGCACAATGGTAGTTTCCTTACACAATCGCGACCTGAAAGATAAAAACAAAAATTTTGTATCCTCTGAATGTATGATTTATCAAAATACACGGATATATTTAAATGCGGAAAAAGTCGAGTTTTATTGGGGTTTTCTTTGTTTGTTAACAATGCATTCTCATTCTTAAAAATTCAGGTTGTAATATTCAAGGAAAAGATTTTCTTTTAAAAACACAATGCATCTGCATTCTTATGAAAAAAAATTTCATAAATAAATAAAATGAATTTTGATTTATATAAAACAATAGGTTACAAAACATTAATTTAAAAATAATATTAATGTAATATGAACAAGGATTTTTATTTGTATAACATGAAAGTATTTAATAGATTACCTTCTTAAAAACTGTAATGAATATATGAGTAATTGCTTTTCAAAACTCACGGCATAATTAGAACAATTAAAAAGGGAAAAATTCCGGATTAAAATAGGTTTGAGAATAGATTCATATAAAAGACATCATCCCTACGTAAATCTTTTTTAGTCATCAACCTCATTGTGGTTAACATCTAAAAACACAATGACCGAATCATTAAACATCTTTCAAAACGTACATTTTCATGATGCTATAATTAAATCAGATATTCACACCTATCTTCCGTATGGATCTTCTAGTATGGACCTTCCGAAAAATACGCATCTTAATTCAAAGTCAGGATCTAATTACAGTTACTTAGATAGTTTTCTAAATAGAAGGTAAGGAAAAAGAGATGAAGGAAAATCATGCAACAAAAATAATTTCCCAACTTTCTTTTCGAAGAGATTCGTTATGAGTTAGGCGGTCAAAGAGTGGACGTTAAAATCCCGGCATAACATCTACATTAAAGGATATTTTCTTATACGACAAGCAAGAGCAAAGCATTAAGCCATTTGGGTGGTCAAAAAAGGAAAAATGCTTTTTATGCATACCATTAACCTATTTGGAATAATGGAGATTATCGTCAAGTAATCGGAATATGCTCAAGAGTGATTTTAATTCGATCTAGAAGCGATACCTGCTTATGGTGCCGTTGATGGGAAATAACCTAAATAAAATTCAATGGAAGTACCACACTTAACATTAGTGATTTGCGAAACTGACTTGTTTGAAGGAATCAATAAGAATTCTATTACTACTGTTCCATTTCGTCAATGGGAGTTATTGAATTACCTGCTTTAAAACAAGCAACCTCTGACATATGGCCAATAAAAACGTCAACGAACTGGAAACCCTGTTGTTTGGCATTCCAACAAGGTAAAAGGTACACAAAGTCTGCAAGAGCCGGAAATTTTGATCACATTAATCAGAAACCTTAAAGTACATTGAATTCCAGTATTATCCCTATGAAGCAATGCATTTGAACTTCAATGCTAAAATACATACCATCCTATCGCAATTTTTTTCGAGTGACTATTGGTGAAGATGATACAGATGCGTTATTAACCCGAATTCAAATCATGTCCTATTTGTAATGGACTGCTCTAAACAAAATGATTCCTTAAAAACTCAACGTAGACATCAAATTGGAAATGGAACCTCTAACACCTTTCGATAATGGAATCGTTGTCTATGGTCTTATTCTCACGATGCTATTGTCAGACAGCTACTCACCGGAGAAGTGAAAAAATTATAATCTGTATATATATAAAAAAAATGTTGTAATTATTCGTTTAGTTTCATTTCATCCATCAAAGATGAAAGATGAAAGGTTGCGCAGAAACAAAACTTCCAATTCAAAATCATGACTTTGTGAAAAGTCTGGTCTTCAAAACATGGGATTTACTTCCTAATAGTATACGTGGTATTATATGGGCCCCTCCAATGGCAGCAAAACAAGTGATTAGTTTGCTTACTGAAAAATTTGTACGTATACCTAAGCAGTGAATCAAACAAATACAAACTTTTACAGGAAATCCTACCCCGATGAAGGATATAGGTTACTTTACGTTCAGTGATAATCAAGATGTGATTGACCTAATTGTGCAAAACCTCTATCTTTATCTTTGATGATATCGCTTGTGAAAAGCAAAATAACATAAGAGCATATTTTTCTATGGGTAGACATAACGATATTGACTGTTTCATTTGGGTCAAACTTACAAAAAATTCCAAAGCAATTAATTCGTCAAATGCGAATCTATTATATTATTTGAGCAAGAGAATTAAACCTAAAACATTGGGGAGGACATATAAGCCCACCATGGATAACATTGTTTGGGATATGTGTTCAAAGTACTGGATAGATCCGTTTGGTTTCATAGTCATAAATAATGATGATGATGTCAATAATGATCGCTATAGGAAAATATTAGATGAATATATAATATCTTAACTGCTCAGTTTAGGTACAAACAGCTGCTCAGGGTAAACTGGAACCTGTCTTGCTACTCCCTATATAATACCTTAACCTGCTTTCAGTGGTTTGGTAGTTACTCATCCGTTTAGGTATTAACAACTATCTATTCAAACTCTTATTTTTCTACAATGGATAATAAGAAGATGATATTAAATCGAAAAATTATTCAGGCTCGTAAAATAATACGGTAAAAATATAACAGTCTTAAAACTGCTCGCATTGATAATGAAAGAACATTTGAAAGAACTTATAAACCTCTAATAGAACCTCTAACTGAAATAGTAAAAAAATCCTGATAAAAAACACCCAAAAAGGAGTCCATCCATTAAACCCAAAACCCACGTTTGTTCATATTTCGAAGAAAGCATGACTACTCCCACTAGTCCCAAGGCTTCATTTCACCCTCATTAAAAAAAGTGCTACTAGCCCCTAGTCAGCTTCCTTTTTTTCAAAAATTCCCCCAGGTCCTCACACCATCTTTTCTAGAAACATCTGTCGGGAGAAATAGAGGAAAGAAGAACTTGTATGCAGATGATTGAATGAACCCATCTTGAAGAATTTTCGAGCAACAATTACCCGTATTGTTGGGGATCTTGAAAGATTACATTATGGAGTTCACAACGATACCAAAAAGACAAACGGACAATTGGTTACCCCATCAATTAAAGGAAAGATAATTAAAGGGTCAGTTAAAGGAACTCAGGTTTATATGATTGCTTATTTGAATGAAACCGATTTATCTAGAAATTCAAAACAGAAAAAAACTGTATGAAGATGGATACATTGAAAGACCAAACACTGTTTCTGAACAAATAAATGGGATGAATTGATGTCGACATATTACTAAAATGCCCTTGAAAATTTGGACGGTCAAGTATCAATTCAAATTAACCCTCAGTTTCAACTTATTGATGATAATCAATTCGATATCGAGAAAGAGACTCAGCAATGTTGCCAACCCATAGATCCTCAAGATGTCACCACCAAGCAATACTATTTATCGACAAGGTTGAATTTGATGGAAACCGTTTGACACAGTTGGCGGACCAGGAAGAAATGGTGATGCTATATAAAGGATACCTTGATTTTTGTCTGCAAGTAGTTCAGAAAGCTGTTAAAGGAAAATAACGCTTATCTAGTGTTGAGCAAAAGTACACCAACTTAAAGAAATTGTGGATAAATTATTGTCCAAATTACAACTCGTCAACGAATTGCACAAACCCGAGAAAAATTTTAAACGAACACAAAATTTAAATGATGACTTTTGGCAAGCAGATTTGGAATTTAACACATATCCAAACAAATAAGGGCTATAATAAAGTGGTTATTGACTTTTTCGAAATACGGGACCAAAGGATTAAAACGAAAACCATGGAAGTTGACAAGGCCAAGCAAATCATCTTGAAAACCGGTTGGAAGCCTTCTAATTTGCAGACAGATGCAGGAAAAGAATTCTACAATGAGAATTTTATTAAACCAATGCAGCATTATGGAGTTAACCATTACTCCACCTATAGCACAAAGAAGGCATCAATTGTGGAACGTGTATCAGGACCATTAAGTCTGCTCTATATAAGTCCTTCAGCCTACAAGGTAAATACAAATGAGACCCCAAGACTTCGGTAATCATACAAAGCTGGAGGCTTACACTCACATAAAAACAGTTGATAGGAATCACTATTGTGTGGGTGACATAGTACGAATCAGTAAGTTTAAAAGTATTTACACCAATTGGTCAAGTAAACTATTTAAGATTGTGAAAGTTCACATTACTAACCCAACCTCCTACATGTAGGAAGACATGAAAGGATCTTTTGTACTGGGAGCCTTTCATCAACACGGACTACAGAAAACAAGGTAACCAGATGTGTGCCTGGTGGGAAAAGATATTCGTAAAGTGGTGGGGATTGAATGAAAGATCATGGATCAATAAAGACGATTTAGTTGTATACATAGCTATAAGCAAAGTTTGCAACTTTTAGATGAAACCAAAAATATAATTATATTTTATTTTTAAATATTACATCATCTTATATAGTAAACCTAAAGTATTTCTATAATCGTTTAAATTACTGGATTGCCATATTCCCGAATCTGGTCCACATATCCATCCCAAGCAGGAATTTGATTCACCTTTCTCGATGTTTTCCAATATCCAGCGGTAAATTTTGTGTGATCCCCATTTTCCCACAGTTCAAACTTATATGTAATGGTTTGTTCTAATAATGTTTCAATCAAAATAGCGAGGCACTTGTAATTAGCATAATACGCTGCTGTCTGAATACATTTACTTATAATAGAGAAAGTGTCTTTATAATCAACATTTTCTACGCTAACATTTGTCTAAGGACAGAATAAATCACCCCATAATAACTTGTATATGTACATTTTAAAGGGTATGTGATCAAGTAAATTCATATCATCTAAGATCTATCTGCTTCATTGGAAGTTAATGAACCCTTATCCTTATCGGCATGCAATTTCATAAAACCTTTAATGGTATCGTCTAAGTTAATTTTTCTATCAACTAATGTCTTAATAATAACTTGATTTGTGTTTATAGCAAACCAGTTAAAACACTCATCAGGAATAACAATATGTTGCAATATATTCAGTATAAATGTAAAGCTTTCAGGGGAGTTCAAAGAACGCTTCAGGCACTTTCTATAGATTTAATCACTACTATACTGCAGTTTTTCCTGCAATTTGTCTTCAACTACTGAAATTTATACTCCCAAGGTCTAGTATCAGTGAAATCGAAATTTACTTAGCGTTTATTGTCATAAGGATTAAGTACGGCTTTATTTTGTATAATGGTAAACACATCATGTTTCTTTGACCTTATGAGATGTTGATAGCGCCTTATTACGCTACCATCAAATAAAACCTGTTTATAATCACTTATCGTGATCTGCCACACGCTTGTTTGTGTATAACCCTTTGATTTTCAACCTTTTGTCAACCCCGTAAGCATAATTTTGACGAAGTCCACAAATTCCCCAAATGATTTTCATTTTTCATTAAGTCGAGGACTTTTTTTTATTTATCATAGTCCTCTGTAATGCATTCATAGATATCGGGAACTGAAAAGGCGTATATGAAACTATCCGTATCCGTGTACAAGAGCTTAGCATTATTATGGAACTTGTTACGTGCACAAAAGGATTGTGGTAGAAAAGGAGAAATTGTGCGGTTACACGAATTAATAAGTTAACCAGAAGCTCAGTCAGTCGGTTGGGTACTTGAATGCGTGGACAGTTTGGCGTAGGAAAGTACACAGAGGGATTAAAAGGGCACCACTTCATCTAAACCTTTCTATCGCCCCTGGATGAAGAAAAGGGCTATGGCACAAGAAGAGAGACGTTGCAATTAAAATAAACGCTGGATTAAGTCCAACCAGTTAAGAGGTCTGGCTAGGAATTTTGATCCTAGGCCGCAAGAGTAAAGAAACAACTGACGATCGTTTAACTTCAACTTGTTTAATGTGAATTTTTATATTCGTATGTAAACAAAAAGTTATTATTTTCAGAGAAATTAAACCAATTAAAATATATCTGACCCAAACGGTCTGGTAGTAACCCTCTTACCTTTCTGGAAAATGCTAAACCTATAATTTAAAAAAATATTGAACAACTTATAATACGCCAAAATAAAAAATTATACAAGTGCACGGTCGACATCCAATATTGACCCTAAAAATAAAACAACAAAGCATAAGTACCAAGTTAAACAAATAACTCTAAACCGAAGTATTAGGAAGAGCTCTCCTTAAAACTGGTATTACAGTTTTAAATCAACCAAAAACGCACTTTAATGCCCAAAATATAAACTAAAACATACAGGTTCAGAAAGGCTGAGTTTGTCACTAGCTTTATAAGTGTAAAACATAAATTTAAATAAGAACAAAGGAAAATCTTAAGCATTAGTTTTAAACATGTGTCTGAAGGCCGTAATAAGATGAACTGAATAGCTTCCTTATTAAAATAGCGTTTGTAGCTTAAACAATTTTAACCAGTGAAATGCAGGACATGAATTAACCTAACTAAGCATGACATGTATGACATTCTTATAGGAGCAATCCCCTAAACAAGCAATTTAAATTTATATACCCCAAACGTTTATCGAAGTTAAATTTCAACTTGTTCAAAAATTCCCTTACACAAAAGTTACACGCATGAAATTTGGTTTGCCTGTAACCGTAATGAAAATTATATAAAAAAGTTTTTGAAACGTCTAAAATACTGAATCACGCATATATAAGTTTACTGAAATATACGTCAAGCTTATTCATTTGAACACAACTATGAAAATTTGGTTTTGTTATGTGAGCACGAGTACAATAGCGACCCTCCCATTACGTTACTAAACGTATATCCTTATGATTATGTACATTTTCCATCAGATTCCGGAAAACACTATTAATTATTAATTTATAAAAACATTTATCGAATTTATTTTGAAATTGCTGACGCATGGTGGTATTTAAATTGATATATTTTTGTAGCCATGGGGGGACTGTTTAAAACGTAATATACAGTGTACTTTTACCAACTTCAATCCGTATTTTAAATATACTTTCAAATTTCCGTAATGAATTACGTAATTACATTTTGGATAAAATGTAAGCAATAATTTTTTCATTTTGGGATCGGATGTGGGGGTAGATCATTGTGACTCTCATGTAATTCTATGGGATAGACTAAATCACTCTCGACTATATAACCAATTTCCGAATCATCGGGATGGTTTATTAAATCAAAAGTCTCAAAATGAGCTTCATCAGCAAAATAAAATTCACCAAATGGTAGAAATTCTTACATGGCGGCTCCATATAAATTATATATAGTGAGATCAAATTTTTCCCCCGTGTACTTATTGTTAGCTTTAGCATACCGATTTGAACATTGAGCTACACCACCTCTAATCCTTCTTTAAATAAACATTAGCATATCAATATCTGTAAGTAGTTCTAACTTTACTTGCGTAATTTTAAGCATAGCTTCGAATGCTATATAAGGAAACGCGCCTTTGCGAACTAGTACAGAAAATTCCTTATCAGTGTTGCAATTAGCGTGGGTAATCATTTTTTGTACTATCCTCCAAATAGTCAGACAACTTTTCAATACTACTACTCATAAATCGGAAAGAGTCAATAAATCTAAACCTAATTTTGGTGCCCTCTGTTACGTTTGTGAAAAATTTATATTTCTTTGTTTATGGGTATCAGTGAAATTTAACCAGGATCACTAGCCAATTCTCCAATGATGAAATGAGAATCATAACCTGATAATTATGAAATACAACAGATAGAATGGGGGTTGTATAGTTTGGTTACATGCCTGATTGCTGCCCCGAAATAATCCTGTAAGATAATTATGGTTTCTTTTATATCAGAATGAGTAAATGGTTTGGCAAATGTGACAAATCGTGGCGCCAAATTGCTCAACCTGACTGGGACTTAAAGTATCCATAGGAATTATTTGATTGATTATTTCGGTTCAACAAAAATTCGTTAACAAATCATTTGAACACTTCAAATAAGCAATGCTGAAAGGTATATGTTTGAGTGAAATAGAGTATTACTTTCGATACCATTTGTACACTTTTCTAAAATACTTTCTAAATCGGCATAAATTACAAATGGCACCTTTCTTGGAATTTTTTAACTGTACATTTATTTTTGCTCGGTAGGCAGCCTAGCAAGATTGATTAAGTTGCTGACAGTTAATCGTATGTTTTTGTAGAAGGAAAAATGGTTTAACCATCGGTAAAAAAAATTGCATGTAATTGATATCTGTTTTGAAAATAAAGCTGACATATTTAATCCACGTGAAATGTATACAGCCGGCTTGATTATTAGTAGAAATTTAAAAGATTTATGGTTCTTTATCGTTTTGATTACTCAATACAAACCTACAACTTTTTATCATTTGTGCAGTACAAATTAATTGCGAGGTTTTTAGTTTCTCAAATTTTTTACATCATCCAGCGGAATGTGGAAAATTGAATCATACATCAAAACATATCTAAAATGAGGATAACTTTGAAAGCTTTCCTTGATATTGTGGGATATAAGCTGAAACAACGGCCCATAGGAAGCAATACTCATCGTTATTTTTTAACAAACCCACGCTTTAGTGCTATGAAGCGAGGAACTTTAACTAGGTTGAACGACCACCTCTAAATGAAAAAGCTATTAATATTCATTTTAAATGTAAAACTTCTTTTGAACCGGAATCCCTTTCGAACAACTCCTCTAATTTTATCCGTAACTTGTCATACATTTTCATTACTCAATACTATGATTTTGGGGATGCATTAAATTGCAGGCTAAGATCCATTACCTTTAGCATGGATTGCCTTAACATTAATTTCATTACGGCAACTATTATTGTTTGTAAAAATATCAAAGGGTTCTTAATGTTTGATATATTGATTATAATTCCTTGTAAACCGTTAAAACATGAGTCTAGGGGTACCCGTAATTACCTTTTTATTGAAAATTCCCACCCATTTCCTCTGAAGCGTTCTTTAACCGCCTCAATCTACCATATAGCTTTGAGCAATGGTTTGCTCTCAAGCTTAAGGACTTTCATGATCTCATAATAATTTTATTTTAATTATTCTTGCAATAGCTTAATATTGGTGTTAACTATATGGATTCCAAATTCCTTCTTTGTTTCAATAAAGGAATAAACGCCTTGTTAAATTACCATCTCTACTACTTGCATACTCATAGTTACTTTCAACAATAAAAGCACACACGTAATAATGGACTTTAACAAATATCTAATTGTTTTACAACACTTTAGGTTTACAAAATTTCTAGTCCGATTGTAAAAAAAATATGACGCACACACTGGTGATTATGTAAACTTCTTTCACAATACTTTAGATAATGTGTTGTCACGATTGCAATGTATCGACTGACGTGGGACCCTTCTTTATTCTTATATAGAGATAAGATCGGGTAAGGTCCGATAAATTCGGATCACCTTTAACCTTGAAAATGAATTTCGGAATTGACCTTGAAATTTTGTATTAAGTTTACGGAACTGTATAATTAAAAGATTTTAATTAGTGTTTTATATAAATTTAAGAGACGTAGGGTTGGAATAAGGCTTGAACAATGTTTCAAGTAAAAGGATCTCAGATCCTTATATGAAGGCTTTAAGAAGCTGAATGTAGTAAACTTTAATGAAATAAATATTAGGGAAGATGATGTGGTGGACTAAATTAAACGAAAATTACTTGAAGGAAATTGAATGGAAACAAATAATAAATAAAATATATATGATCCAACAAAGGTATTACAAAATGTTAATTGACTACATCAAACTTCCCGTAATATGTCTATTAACTTTAATCGGTTTTTTATTTGTATATAGTTGAATATGGTGGTTAATAAACTACAAGTTTTATAAAAAATGTTTTATTTGTTAGATGACCTTGAACCCCTGAATTTTGAACAATGGATCGCCTTTGTTCTTGAAGACTTATTTCTCGGGATTTAGCCTGAAATGGTAGTGGATGCTCAAAATTGACCTAGATAAAAATCTACTTTTAGGAATTATAACCCGCCCAGAACAAGGTGTGGCCATGAAAATTGTAAGAATAGACTTAACCCAAACGCGTCGGCTGAATTGCTTGAACAATGGATCGCCTTTGTTTTGAAAATTGAACCTGAAAAGTCTAGCTGAAATTGATCTAGATAATGATTATTTTAGAATTTATAACTCGGCCAGAACAATGGATCACCTTTTATTTTCTCAGAGCTGACCTTGCAGAAACGATTACCTGTGTTGGGAAAGAGATACCCTGTCTTGGGAAACGGCTCCTCTGTTTTGGGAAACGGCTATCTGTCTTTGTGAACCGGATCCGGTTCTTAGAAAACTACCTCATCCTGGTGGTTTAACAGTAGCAGTAATCATTTTTTTTATTACAATGTAGTCAATACGAGAACTTTGAGGGTGAAATACACTGAGCAAAGCCAGAAGTTATTTTTGACCTAAACCACAGAGGTCAATGAACTTTTGTAACTTGAAACCGATGACCTTGAAAGGGTCAATGAACTTTGACTACTGACAGACAATTTTAAATGATACCCCAGCAGGCGAAAAAAATTGTAATAACTAAATTAACAATTTGGCTCAGGCAAGAATTGGTGACATTGACGCTGGAAGTAAAATCTATTTAATACCTCTGACTTTGAGAATTTAATTAAACACATCTCGACCGAATACTAAGAATTGCCTTGCTCTTGAAAATTTCTTGTCAAATTGACACTCAACCAAAGAATTGATTGGTGACGTTGAACATTTTCTGGCCTTAAAGACTGATTCAGGAATGTGACCTTAAAAGCCTTTGTTTTTACGGGTTTGAGTCCCTATACCTTGAAGAAAATACGCAGGAACAGTGGGTCCTTAGAAAACATTGACATAGCTAATGTGGTGTTTGGACGCAGAATTATGACCTTGAAACCTTAGATTGGGCAATCTGTATGAGAGCTTTAGTGACCTTGAAAACCAATCTAGTAACTTGTCTAGTGACTTTCTAGTTACTTCAATGACCTTCAGGAATGTATTCGATGCATGGAACGTATGACCTTGAAGGGGAAAGCAGTTCGCGAATGACCTTGAAAATATGCAAGATTGTGTTTGGCAATGAATTTGACCTTAAAACGAGAGCATGGATCCCTATAGTGACCGTGAAGGGCCCCAATTTTATTATATATATATATATATATATATATATATATATATATATATATATATATATATATATATATATATATGTCCTTACGTAATTTAACCTCACTTTTGAGACGTTGCAACACTGTAAAGTGAGCTAGAAGGGGTAGCTACATTTACTATTATTTTAATAACCAACAATATTTTGTTTTTTTGTTATTAGTATGAAACAAACCATTTATCTATCACGGAGTTTGTTAATAACCTCGGGCAACAACCCTCGACTAATGTCCGTATTGTAATCCGTTGCCCTCGGTAAAACACCCATAACTCCCTTGATATATAAATAACTATTTTAACCGGAAGGTAAAACTAATTTGAGTTTTAACTTCACTGCATTTACGACACCTCGGAATAATGGAGTTGATAACGGCAGGTACTTGATGATGATTTCTTCTCATAGCTGTGCAGCGACTTGGATGCGTTGTTTCAATTTCGTCACACATAAAAGATGTGAGGTCCGGTGAACGTATTATCAATAATACCCAACCAAACGTTGACATTAAATTTGTGTTGGAATGAACGGGGTCGGATTCGTTAATTTACTACTCCAGCTCTAGGAAACGTCCCTTCATCGGTCCTTAATATTTTTCTTTAGAATTCACCATTCTCACCTGTAGAGTTTATTAGCCAATGATAATGATTCAAGCGCTTCTCTGCATCACCGGGATAGAAATTTGTGGCTGGTTCTAGTTGGTGAGCCTTCTTGTAATCGCGACGTAATACTCGTGGCACTATAGACCTTGATAATCTTGATTGTGCTGCACTGCGAGAACTTAAACTTAATATGCCATCAAAATCACAAAGAATTCTTGCTATTCGTGTCTTATAATATTCCTTAGATCTTTATTTCTGCATTATCTATTTCCTCTCCAACCCCTTTCACAAAAACTGCGATGAGTATTCAATAAAAACTTGATCGATTAGTTGCCATAATTACTACAAGCTGCTACTGTGATTAATAATAGTTTTTAGGAGACAACTAGAATTAAATCTTCTATCCGTAACGCCCTTCTTGACACTTACTTTAATTAATTCCACACCACAGGTGGATTTTGTATTGTAAGGTCCTTTCGATTACCTGACAAGTTACGATTCTACTATGTGGATTTGGTTATAATACCTCGACTAGCTACAGGGAGGCTGGGGGTGGTTCTGATTTTAAACTCATATAACTTTTAAAAAATCACCTATGAGCAGGTTTTTATACATATATTAAAATAAAAAGAATATTCTGGTTGACACAAAATAAACAACTCTGGAAATATAACTAAAATCAAAATGAACGTAAAATAAAACAATATGCTCTGGTAGGTTGACGTTAAACAAAAGTCGAAAGGAGCAAATTAAAATAAATGGTACGTTCTTCTGAAGGGTCCCTCGTGGGTAGTATAATGTAATAATAATGGTGGCAGGTATAATATTGTAGTTTAAATTAATAAATGGGTGTAAATCCTTTAAAAACGAATCGGTAAAATAACCAGAGATCCAAAACACTCAAAAGATAATGCCGTTGTCTCAGTCGGAAGATTAAAGTATGCCGGTTGAATGTTTCTTTGATTTGCTTAATTACCACAATTTCTCCTTGGTTATTTCCACTTAACATCAATATAGTAACTGCAATGTAACAATAATAAAAATTATATCGGACACCAAGTCATTTTTTGATTATGCTCGGAATAACTAAACCGAGGATACAATAAAAAGATTACCAAAATGTCAAAATAAAAAATATACAAACTATGTTTATTAAATATTTAAATTTAGAATTATATAAAATATATCTTAAAAACTAGTTGTAATAACCTTAAATTACTAAATTAGTGGAATATAAATATCTGTTCGAAAATTTTGTACACAACTTTTTAATAACATCTGGTATCTAAACAAATACGGAAATGTAAACCAAAGGTGATGTAATCTTTGCACAAATATTGCGCAATATCTCGTAATAACAATGCTGTACGTTGTAAACAGTACCAAAGTTGAATTTTACTTTTTATAAATTTGGTAAAAATGCCAAAAGTAAAAGTGAAAATAAAAGTAAAAAAAGTGCCTGCAAAAGTAAATGTTTTAGATTTAATAAAAATATTATTTAAAGTACATTTAACTTGTTTATTAAATTAAAAAATTTTAACCATTAAATCAATCCTTTTCAACATTTAGGTGGAAACCCAAAAATGGCTTCCTAAGCAACACCACGTTCATCAAGTAATAAGTGCAGAAAAAATAATTCACGATACGGAAGCATATACCCATAAAGGTTTGCAACTTAAGTTACGCCAAAATGCAAATTAAGTTGCCTACCACACTTATAAATCATTAATTATCAAAAACCATTTTTTCTTATATTTTACAACTAAATTAACAAAGAACGCAAAAGATTCGTTACAGTAGGCCACCAACCGTGACGGCGGTCATTGATGGTTGCAGCCTTGGGCGTCGAGAGGACGAGTGGTATCTAGGGGAAATTGGTTTCCTTTCAGTTTCTTCCTGTAATCAGCATTGGTTATAATGTTTGAAAATATAAACATAAAAATGTCGTTTCCGGTGTAAAGTGAAAAATGTTATAAATGTTCTTAATATTACCCGGGATGAAATTTACATTTCAACAGATGATTTGGATATTTAATTACACAGGTAAGTTGTATTTTGGAAATTATTATTTTAATTAACAAATTACATTTGAGATTGCCGTTAGCTTTTGTATACCACATCTCCATTTCTGTAATGGGGAATAATTACTTGAGCTTTGATCAGTTACTGGATACGGTGATTTAATGTAAATGAGAGATTGAATTGTAATAAAATTAGGCAAATATCACTTGGATCGGGACCTTGAACTACATATAATACTGGTTTTATATACATAAGGAGAAGGGGTTCAAATAACAATAATTGTTTCTTATTCTATAATTGGTCTAAATATATACAAAAGGCGGAAAATAATTACTGAAATGTGCATTAATTCATTCGTTTTACTTTCACTTAAATTGTATTTGTGTATGAGATTTTGCACCAGATGCTATGTTTATATCACTGCAGGTCAATAAAACGTAATTTCCATCTATTATTTGCATAAACAGGAACGCTATTGAATGTTTTGAAAATGTTCACTAGTTATATGGCAGAAATACCTTAAATTGGATATTTTTACTCAAATATTTTAATTAATTAAATCTTGGAAACTTCCTTCGGTCTGGTTTGGTTTATTTTCGGTACTATTTATACAAGGGGATTCTCTGGATATATCTACTGAAGGTTTGATTTTGAATTCTCTACCAGCCAAGTTATCTCGAGCCGAACTTAGTGAATTCTTAGTGATTCTAATTATTCAGAGTTAATACGGACACTTCAAATAAGTACAATTTCGTAGGTAACACAATGGGTTTGATTTGGGAATTCGCTGGCAACCAAGTTTAGAAACTTCAGCTTAACTAGTGACTTCTGCTTGGTTCTAGTTATTTTAAACTTTACATACGTAGAATTTTAAGGATGAAGTAACAATAAGACGTTCCAAAGGTGCGAGCGTTAATTTTGAACCACCATACGAGCTTCTAGCATCGTTAACATAAAATGAGATCGATAACAAGCCACCTTACTACCGAAAAAATCATAAGGTAAATTACACGAAATCGCAAGATCTGAACAGGGAAATTTTCTGAAGTACAAGAACAATAATAATACAAATACTACAAAAGCGAGCTGAAGAGAAATTTTGCTAGAAATTTACAAAGAAGTGTTTTGCAGAACAAAGGGCGATTTACATTAAAACTTTCACTTTTTACTTCGCGATGGGGGTTGGCAAAATTAGGTGAGATGGATTTATTAAAGGGGACGCTGGTGCTCGCGAAAAAGTGTTGTTTGATATGATAACTGGAAACTGAAGTAAATTGAATAAATTATTATTTACATTATCTCAATAATTTTAAAATAATAATTTGAGAACGAAAGTTTTTTTACTCATTTTAAATGGATTTTACTTTAAAATAAAACAGGAAAGTTCTGGTAATACGTCGAATTATAAGGATACGGTTTTAATTAAGATCGTTGATATTGGGTTGTTAATTTTACTGGGATGTAAATACAATTTAATATCGGGATTTTTATACCAAATGTTTGAGTCTTTTGCATTAAATCGTATTCTGTCTATTTGAAAACAAAAAAGGTACTACTTTCGACTATTGAAGTATGTGGAGTGATTTTCGGAATTCTGGTTTTATGTGTGACAGGAGATGGGTTATACAGGGTGGCTTTAATCTTCTAGCCCCCTTCATTCCTTGGACTGTAAAAGGCACTAACCACTCTACATATTATCGCCAAAATCGGTCAGCCTTAAAACGTAGAGGAGTTGGTGTAATGTAATTTAGTTTGTCGGAATTTAACCTGGTGTTTCAGACGAAGTAATTACGGTTGACTACCCTCAGACGTGGCTTTAAGCCTCGTTGTCTAGAATCTTTTATAATTATTTAAGGTATTAGAAAAAATTTATGAAAATGTGTTCTCGTTTTCACACCCCCGTATCATTGATGTTTATTTCCTTAGCAATTTTAAATTTTTGTGTATAACTCTCCATAAAAGAGTGCCTTCATAAACTTGAGCGTTATTGCACAGCAACTCATAGACTACTACGATCAACGAAAGTTGAGAGATAATGAAATACTATAGCTGGTATTGTTTTATGACTAACCTGAAAATTAAAATTGGAGGTAGTACAATTGCATATATTAAGTAAGAAACATTAAGGATACAAAGTTTAAGTTAAAAATATTCAGATTTATTTATAATTTATCCTTTTCTCTGCTTATTTATTCCAAAAACAAGGAACCGATCTGATAGAGGCTATTGAAAAAATTTAGACTTAGGAAAGTTTGTCTTATATGACAAATCAATTTTCTATACTCAGAATAAAATTTTTTATTTGTAATTGGTAGTGTTGTGTTCACTGATGACGGTTCTTCTTACATAGAATTAAATCAAAGAAAACTCACTTGGAATAACCCCAAAATTGGTAATAAAGGATGTGAAATTGAAATTGAAATTCTTGATTTAATTATAAAAGTTATAAAATAAAATATATATATATATATATATATATATATATATATATATATATATATATATATATATATATATATATATATATATATATACTGTAGTTCCCATCTCCAGACGAATAATACAAAATAAAGAAACAGTTAATGCTAAACATTACCAAAATTAACTAAGGATTATAATCATTATTAAATTTAAATAACGTTTATACTATCAATGTAGATAAATTATGCTGAGTGTAACATCAAGTTATCCCCATTAATACCCGTCATCAGTGAACACACCACTACCAATTACAAATAAATTATAGTAACGGTTCATGATCTACACCAAATTTTAAATAATTAAATTTTTTGTTCAATTTTACTTTATTTTATCATCACCTTACCCTTAATATAAACATAAATCTTATTTGGTATAATGAAAAATGTATTTTTGTGTAACCAGTACGTAAATTGCATCAAATAACTATTTGGTTGTAAATTCAGGTGGTTCCCCAATTTAAAAAACAAAAAATTTTAAATTTAAAAACCCAAAATTTCAAAATTAATAAAATTTTTCTTTTGAAAATTTTAAAACCCCCTTACATTTAAAAATAAATTTTCGATTCAATCTTTGAAAAAATTTACCAATAATTTAATAAAAAATTTTTAGTTTTTTTAAAATTTTAAAGGAAACCGTTTAGTTAAATTTCACCTTAGGTTGATTAAAATTTAGTTTTAAAAGCAAATTTTTTTTTTATTTTAAACAAAAATTTAAAAAGAAAAATTTAATTCTCAGTTAAAAGTTTTTATTTAAATTTAATAAAAAAAAAAATTATTTTTTTAAAAAACAAAAATAAATTTTTGAAACCAATGGTTTTTAAATTTTTAATTTAACTTTTTAAACACTGAAAAATTAAATTTAAAAAGGCAAAATTTTTTCATTTTTTTGAAAATTTCTTTACTTTTTTTAAACAGGTTTTAAAATTGAAAAAATTACTCAATTAATTTAATTTCCCAAACAAAATTTTTTGAGTTATTAAATTTTTAAAAATTTCCCTTCCAATACATTAGGTTTGCCAAAAACAAACTAAAAATTAAATTAAACGTTTTTAAATTTTCGAAAGGAAAAATTTAAACCGTTTACAACCCTTTCATCTAAAAATTAAAATAGGAAATTTAAATAAAAGATTAAAACTTTAATAATTAAAATTTTTAAATTTGTTTAGGCAAATTTAAATACAAAATTAAGAAGAAATCTAATTCCAAAACGAAAAGGCAAGCACCAAAACCAAACCAAACCAAACCCCCAGAACCCCAAATAAAATTACCAATATAATTTTTGAAAAAAAATTTAACAACGAATTTCCCCAAAGGAAAACCCCCATTCTTTAAAAACCAAAGTTATTTACTTAGAAAATCTTTTAAAAAAGGGAAAACAATTAAGTTTTTGTTTTCTAAATTTCCTGACTAAAACCCTAACCCCAAAAACCCAAAACCCAAGCATTACGGGGGCCCCGCTTTAAACAACCTTAATTTTGCATTTAACCACGTTTTGGGCCGTAAAAAAGGAATTTTGCCAAACAACAAATTTTTGGGGTTACCTTTAAATTTTTTAAAATTAAATTATTTTTATTAAATTTAAAAAATTTTCATTTTTTTTCCCCTTGGAAAACCTTTTCAATGTTTTAAATTTAATGGGGAAAAAAAACCCCAAAAAGAATATTTTTTATCCTTTTTAATTTTATTTTCTTTTTAAGTAATTTCAAAAACCCTTTTGATTTTTTCTCCCTTTCCACTTTAATGTTTTTATATTTAGGAAAGGGCTTTTTTGGTAGCTTTTAAATTTTATTTTCCAGCAAAAGCTTCTTCCCGCATTTTCTTTTTGCCTTCAAAAAATATGTTTGGAATTTTTATGAAAAAAAATTATAAAACAATTTTATGATAATACCAATTTCTTATACCAGCGAATTTTAAATAAAGGGATATGACATCATCTGGTCCATAGTCAAACCACTAATAAATTTGAAACTTTGATAGGAAGAGGTTTGGGCAAATTTTTCCCTTTGTTTAAATTTCAACAAACTTAAAAATTTTCCGATCATATTTTTGTAACACCTTATTTCCCTTTTAATTTTTTGCGAAACGGATTTTCCTTCCTTTTTACGTGAGTCCCGACAAAGTTTTGCCTAAACCTTTGGCTAAATTGGCTTTAGAAATTGTATAAATGCAATGAAGATTGGAAGTTACCATTAGGTACATTAGCCGCAGCCGCTCCGCATCGCCACCAGAAAACAAAAGCAAAACAAGGCCGCGACCAGATAACAATTTAATCCGTAATCCTTTTGGGGATACGCCAAACATCAACCTTCCCTCCAAAGAAGCATTGGTCACAAAGTGTTTTATTTGGGAAAAATTGAAAACATTTTTTCTGAAATACTGATAAACGAATCTTTACAAACATTCATTCCCCTTAGAGGTTTTGGGAAAGTAACATCCAATAGAAAAACGTCGCGCCTAAATTTTGAAAACAGGGTATTTGGATCTATTTTTTAATTTTTTTAGGAATTACACGATTTGCCCGTTGAAAAAGAAGACCAAGAAACCTCAATAATTGTCTTTATTATTTTTCCAACTTAATTGAGATACTCTAAGCATTTGAAAGAAAGAAGTTTGGGTATTTTTTTAGTTACACAGTTCAAAAATTTTATATCAACAATCGGAAGTATTGTATGATAGGGGAAAATTACAAGCAACCCCATTTATTGGTTAAGGTTTCCCCAAATACCGCCAATTTGTTTTGGGTAGAACCTCTGCATCAACATTAAGTATGGTTCAAATAAAGTTGTGTCCTTTGAAATTAAAAAAGGGTTACTTTTCAACAAAGTCTGAAACACCTTTTTTTATTTCGATATGAGATTTCCTCGAAGGAAATCGCATATGTGCCATCATCTGCTATTGGAGAAATGGAATTCTAAATGCAATAAATTATTCCTGTCATTTTGGGGTTTCGATTTGTCTTTTCCTTTCGAACGAAAGGGCCAGCGTTTATTTTGCAGTATTAAATAATTATCTTTTTGTGCCGAAACCTTAAAGAGGGCGACCCAAAATAAAGCCTATTTGCCAAAGCCTAAGACCAACACGATTCACGCCTAAGTTATCTTAGGAAAGGCGGGAAATTAGACCACCTATGGTCGCGCCTTAAAAAGTAGGAGCACGTTTCAAGGTCAAAACATAATTCTAAGAAACAGACTCATAAAGCAATTATTTTTTGCCCGTATGAAGGTATAAAACTTTTAGAAAATTTAACTTGGTAAATTTTAAAATTTTTCAACACAAAGTTTTAATTGTTACTTAATGTTTAGGTTTTTTCATTTCTTTAAATATCTGTTATTGCGTCAGCGAATGTCTTTGTTGTACCGAATATTTAAACTATGAATAGTAGAATACCAACTTAAAGAGTGAACAATTTAATTTATAAACTCCAGATATCAATATTCTTTTTAATTAGTATTATTATTCTTAAATGTATTGTATATCCCTGTGAATAGCTAACTTATATTTATTTAATCTATACAGCATGTATTATACTTGTATTTTAATCGTTAACCTTCGTAGTATGGTTCATGACCAAAATTTTGTTCGTTTAATTGAATCCAATTGAGTTTATTAAGATATGCAAAACATTGTGTTATGTTGGTGGTACACTCCTCAGCAGTCCTTATCCTCTTCAGCGCGTGTAATACGTGGTTGATGGGTGGCGTGGTGTTGTGCAATGCGTGTTGACATTAATGATGTTGAGGCTTGTGGGTATCCAAAAAAGTCTTGTGTTGATGGAGTTGTGTGATTGTATGAACTATCCTGTTGTCGCTCGGTTGGTGCAGTTGATGCTACTGACGCCCCACATATCTGAAATAAAGGGAAACATGTACTAATTGCATAAATTAGTCGGTAATTACAGAATATGACGAATTAAGTAAAATGCGATGCTATGTGCTTATCCTGGGGAACCAGTCTCCGCGTCGGACTTTGATTACCTGTGAAAAGCACCACTTTTGAACCGGGATTACTTCCCATAGGTCCACCGCAGTTTTAGCCCAGCCAGTGTCTGTGCCACCTTGCGGATCGCAGGTAGGGCCTCCTCCATATTGCAACCGCCAAGAAGGTCTACTATAGAGTCGAACCTTAAAGCGGGTTAAGCAGGAGGGATATCACAACTTTCGGTATTTCCGCCTTCTCAACCGGTGATACTGGTCGATGCCATCACACGGAGGAGCGTGCGTCGTCACTGATCATCCTGAAAACAGAAAGACCTTTAATACCTTGTAGTTTCAGTTCTGAGTTAACGTCGGTTGAATTTACTTTAGAACATCAACAAGGTAAATCAACTAACACTTTAGTTTTAACCGTTATAATATTTATACAAACAGTCAATCTGAATTTTCAATATGTACGAGTCAAAACATTCTTACTACAATATTCTATTATTCATACAATAAAGGCTTAAAGTAGCTGCTTATAGATTTCTTGTTCACAAAGTCGTAAGTATATCCATAAATAATAGCTCAGGACTATTAGACCAAAATTGACCAAATACATAAAATCCTTCAAAACTAGCTGAAATTCGGTGTAGTGATACTGTATTTGATAATTATCAACTAGTCAAAACTCCCCAAGCGTCAGCATCTTGCGTCATAAGATATAGAGGGTTAAAAAAAAACCTTTATTTATACATATTTTCTTTACAGGAGTATCTTCTTAAAGGAACTTCAAAACTAGCTGAAATTTGGTATACTTACACTGTATTTGATAATTAACAACTAGTAAAACACCCTAAGCTTCCGCCTCTTGGGCCATAAGATATACAGGGTGTTAAAAAAAAAAATTAAATTGTACATATTTTTTTACAAAATTTTAAACTTAAAATAATAAACAAAGGTATAAAATAGATCTGTAAATATTTATTAGAAAGGAAAGAATACAATTTATCGATTATTTATTAAATCACATCATCATGTATTAATTCAGGTGAATTTTCACACGATTGGCCAATACAATGGCGGCACATTGACGAACACATAAGACCTGCTTTTCTGCACTCGCACCAACGTTCACATCCCTTTTTACAACCACAGCTGATGAGATTCAGTAAATTATCAGGCGCAGGGGGAAGCTCTGTAGTGATTGGAATAAGTGTTGAGCCACGCCTTATCCAACCCCATTCACACGGTGGAACACAGTTTCCCAACCATCGCTGCACTTGTAAGTATACACGATACGAGTGTTGTCGAGTAGCATATTTTGTAGGTGGCAAAGATGAAAGCTGAAAATTATCTTTTATGGTCTGCTTGGCAACTTTCTGCTTAAACAAAAAGTATCTTAGCTCATCTAAATCCTTCTTAAGGTCAGATTTATTATACATTTGCAAAACAAATGCTTCCCCAGCTTTGGCAATGTCGTTGTGTTCGGCTCGAGCGTCGTTAAATACGGAAACGATTGTCCGCAACTCTGCATTTTTTAAACATTGGAAGGTTTTTACTTTACCTTTTCTGAAAAACGCTGATGTCGTATCACAGCCTGACATAGCGTGTGCAAATAGTAATACATCTTTCAAAGGGCCCATATTTTTTTGGATTTCTGCAATGTCGTAGTATTTACTCTCCCTTTTTTGACAGGTTTTAGCATCTTCAGTTTCGGGGCATTACCCTCGTTTGATCTTGCTATCAATACTGTTAAAATATCAGTATCTGTCGCGACTACAGTAACTGACGGAACATAAACCAATCGCCGTTTCTGAAATCAGTGTGTCTGCGTCTGCTTCAGCTTGGTGTACAACTATTTCGTTTTCCCGTATCAGTAAGTCTATAAGTTGTGTTTTATTTTTTGGATTACAAAGAAATTCGTCTTTCCCAGACACAATCGGTAAGTGGAATTCGACTTTTAAGTCTGCACACGATTTACCTGCGGATCGGCCTTTTTTTCTTCAATTTTTGTGCTTGTGTCTCCTCTGTCACCGTCAAATATTGTAACGCTAGATATTCCGAATTTCCGTTGAACATATGACACCTAAGCATTACATACATCTTAGTAAGTTGCAGGACGTGGTGGCCAATTTACCGTGTGAATAATATATCCCCCGTCAAGGACATGAAACGTGTCCGACTTTGAGGTAGATGAGTAGGGGAAGTAAGTTTCAAGTTTCTTCGCTAGTTCCGCCTTGTTTGTCTTCCTCGATAAAACATCATCAAATAGACAGGGGGGCTTCGGCGCGAGTTCATATTTAAAAGCTTCCTTAAGACAGTCTTCGCTATTCATCACACACAATATTCTGTTGAATAATTGTTGTGGATTCACTTCCACGTAGGCATTGCGCACAGTTATACTGCGACTCATAGCAGACAAAGGTTTGACTCTGTCCTTTCTCTTAAGTATTATGTCCTCGAAATTGCCATTAACGTTTTTCATAGATTCCTGACCAATCTCCAGAGCTCTATCACAGTTTATCGTTTCGTCACCGAGTAATCCAGTGGCCAAAGACACCAGTTAATTGTTTCGCCTTGATATAAATGGATTGTGATTTGATAACCAGTCAGCAACACACGTTGCTCTGACGTTTCTGATTTTACACCTGTGTACTCTTCAATAGCTTCACACATTTTTTATGGCAAAGCCTCTATCCATGTACTCAAGGTGCTGTCTGTTATACCTCTGTCTGTAAAAAAAGGAAATTTAATGTAACCATTACATAAAGAAAAACGACACAAGAAGTACCTACTGCTTATTAAGTATCTTGCAGCCGACTTACACTGTGTTCCTTTAATCAAGGTAAGTTTACCTGTAGTTAGTCCTCCTTTAGTTTTCATAGAACGCATAAGACCTTGCTCAATGGCAAGATCAGCCGAAACTCCAGCCCAAAAACGATCACTTCTCCGAATTTCGATGCAAATTTATCATATTCTTCGTTCGGTATTGTTTCTTTAAGGTCTTCCATTTGTTGCAAATGGAACCTTGCCCATTTTTCGTAAGCCAAGTGACCTAAAAATAAAGTATTAATTTGGATGTTTGTAAATACAAAGTTGCATGTATCATAATAAAGTAATGGTGTTATACTTAAGAAGCGTGAAAGAACGGAATCATCTCTCGTACACTCTGCAAATGAAGTTCAAGGTTTCCGGTTCTCTCGGGTCTTAGATAACAATGAATAATATTCACCAGTTTAAAATATTGGACCCAGAGTCGGGCTGTTCGTGAGGTATTCTCTTTACTTTGCAAAGCTTGTGCGAATGTACTAAAGCTTTTGAACCAGTAACGATTTTCTCACTTCAATCTGGGTGATCTTCCCAAGCTCAAACTGGTTGTAAATTTCCAATAGGTTTTCTTTTTCTTGAAAAGTAAAATTAGTGTCTTATTCTAGGATCAAAGAAGACAATGCCACTTGAGTCAAATTATGGGCTCGAAGAGCTCGTGAATATGCATGGGAATCATGTGGTGGTCAAATGTAATTAAACATGTCGTTTGTTTTTTTTTAATTGTGATCTAGCGTATATCAATGCTGAATAAATGCACGACAAATTGCCAGGATCCAAATTTATGAAAGGTAGATAAGTTACATTACTGACTTCATAATTAGTCTGAGACTGCAGTCCCACTTGCACGTAACCGTTCCAGTTAGGTACTGGAGATAGCTGTAGCCAATATCCCGAAATCCATAGGTAATCCAAGAGTGTAAATTGAATAGAAAACTTTTCATTTTTTAGTATGTCTAGGTCTCGCACACTTATTTGTGTCAGTCCTTTTTTTTTAGGTTTAGCGTAAGTCAAAATCTCCATACGGCTGCTCATTTCTGTAGGCTTCTCATCACTCCTCTTCACTCTCACAACTTCAGCTTTCTGTATTTTTGGGGTTTCTATTTTTATGCCGCCCATGTTATGGAACGTGTTCTTGCCATCTATGGTACGTATATTAAAATCTGCATTATCGAAAGCAAATTGAATGAATGCTTCTACTGTCTGTTCTTCAGGTGCTGCTTTTAAGCAGTTTTCAAAATTCTGCACTTCTGCATATGATACACTAAAACCCAAACTGCATAATATATCAATTATTACTCGAGAGGCAAAATGGCGATGCATATATACACCAATACCTAAAAGGATAGGCGATATTAGCTTCACTAATACTTTTGCGTTTTCTTTGTGCACTTGTAGAATCGGTTTTTGATTGTATCACGATATTTGCCAAACATTGTAAAGTTTGTGGGATAATATCTTGACCTCCAATATCCTCGCCGTCAACAGAATAGGATGTCAAATCGTAAGGTCTAATTATAGCTGCCGCTGCCGATACTATTCTGAAACGCTCTGTACTGATCAGATCGTATCTCTTGGTACCAATTTTTGTGAATTATTTTGTCCACAGATTCACTAAAGCAGACGACAGGATTGCGCTTAGGACAACTGGTTATTATTAAATTGATCCCAAAATGTTCAATAAGTTTTTGTTTTAGATATTGAGTAGTATATCCATCATCTCCGTCGAGAATTTGAGACATGCGTTCATTAATATCGGATAATAAATACTGACATTCATCGCCGCTTTCAATTTCTGTACAAAGCTTCTGGAATGCTAGTTCTTTTTTTATTTAACGGAGGCTTAGTACCGTCACTTGGAATTTGTAAAAAAGATACATAACAGTCTTTGTGGTAACGACCTCCTGCCGCCACTAAATCAGTAATTCCTGTTATTCTTTCTTTGACTGCCTTATCTAAATCGTCGCAACGGTTGTCAGCTACTGAGTTCAATTTATTTATTAGATTTAAAGTGCTAACCTCACATATTGTACGCCTGTATCTGTATCTGTATTTTCAAGGCCATCTTCCCGGGCTATGCTTGCCTTTATTAATGTGTCAATGCATCTGTTCACTGTAACTACCTTTCCAGTTTCAAGCGAAAGATTACACAATAAACACTCACTCATTATTCATTACTACTTCAAACCAGTTATATAATCGAAATATCATGCCATTTAAAGGCGGAAATACCAATTGCGGGACGCGCGATCACTCGGAGCGTTGCAAAAGTGACGCGTACTAACTACAACAAAGCCGAAGGCCGACTGCGTGCACAGCACATGTTATTTACTTGATTCCCGAAGCGCGGGCGGGATGGAAGGGCGAGGGGTGTATTTAGGAACGGCGGAGGGTGGGGAGTTGCAGAACATTATTATTTTAAGTGTTTTGAGTTCATATGCAAATTTTTAGCTAGTTATAAAGGATTTAATGTTTAAAACCCAATATTCCTGAGCTATAAGGCTAATTTCAGAAAAAAGTGTTTATCGCCTAACGCTTAGCGAAGAATAAACTTGATAATGTAAGCATAATTGCATTTACTGGAGCAAAAGAAGCAGCAAGTATACAAGCAAGACGATGTAATATGCATAATTAACATATTTTACTGCTCTATCAAAACAAATTCCCAAAATGATGAAACAACAATTATAATCAATGCAATGTAGCGTTTAGAAATTGCCAACACCTTTCAACGCTAAGAATAAAATAATATATTCCCAAAATGCCGGCTCTATTTTATAACTTCAAAACGTCGATCGTGATCAAAACGCTAACGACAATTTCGCTGACTGTACCCATTCAGAAGAATTTCAGTATTGCACCATTACGCCAAATGTGACCAAAAAGGCCGGCGAACAATCCGCGGAATGCGCAGATTATGGCCAATTTTTATGTTGGACTATTACGTCGACAATGACCAAAGCGCCGATACGATAATTTCATGTCCACAATGTCGAAACTTTTATTAATATAGGAGGATTATATGCCGTTACCAGTTTTTTTCATAGATTGCCATTAGGTAATCTAAAATGGAATTAAAATTGAAAGAAAAAGTTTGGATTTGTGCGTTGTGTAGGTGTACCTTATTGACTTAGTTACATATTTTTTTAATGTAATTTATTTAATGTAAGTGCGTGTAGGAAGAGCAACACGTTTGTGGACACGTATTCGAATCCAGACAAACTTCTGGTATTTTGCCTAATCTTACGTTATTTAATGGTTCTTTTATTATTATTGGGACAAATCTGTTCAAATAAACCGTATTAAAAGAGATTGTTTTTTTTATTTCGGACTCTGTATCCCTGAGAGTACCCCTTATTAGTAATGATGGAGATGATACTTATGGTGCCTAATCTAATGACCCACAATCTTCTAATGAAGACATCAATAAGCATTAATGGAAGATGAAGCGGTTTTACATGATGTGGATGATAACGAGTGGACAGGCACTTCTGCGGAAATATTAAATATCAACATTGATGAAAATGTATATATATATATATATATATATATATATATATATATATATATATATATATATATATATAATTATTATATTATATTATATGAAATTTATGTATATGTATTGTATTGTATTGTATGTGTATGTGTATTGTATGTGTATTGTATGTGTATTTATGTATGTGTATGTGTATGTGATTGTATGTGTATGTGTATGTATGTGTGTGTTAAGTGTACGTGTACGTGACGTGTTGTACGTGTAGTACGTGTACGTGTCGTGTGGTACGTGTACGTGACGTGTACGTGTAGTGTACGTGTACGGTACGTGTGTGTCGTGTCTGGTCCGGTCGTGTTGTGGTGTTGTGTTGTGTGTGTGTGTGTGTGTGTGTGTGTGTGTGGTGTGTCTGTGTCTGTGTCTGTGTCTGTGTCTGTCTGGTCTGGTATGGTCTGGTCTGTGTGTCTGTGTCTGTGTGTCTTGTGTCTTGTGTCTGTGTGTCTTGTGTCTGTGTGTCTTGTGTCTGTGTCTGTGTGTCTGTGTGTCTGTGTCTGGTGTCTGTGTGTCTTGCTGTGTCTGTGTGTCTGTGTGTCTGTGTGCTGTGTCTGTGTGTCTGTGTTGTCTGTGTGTCTGTGTGTGTCTGTGTGTCTGTGTTGGTGTCTGTGCTGTGTGTCTGTGTGTCTGTGTGTCTGTGTGTCTGTGTGTCTGTGTGTGTCTGTGTGTCTGTGTGTCTGTGTCTGTGTGTCTGCGTCTGTCTGTGCTGTGTGTCTGTGTCGTGTGTCTGTGTCTGTGTCTGGTCTGTGTCTGCGTCTGTGTCTGTGTCTGCGTCTGTGTCTGTGTCTGGTCTGTGTCTGGTCTGTGTCTGGTCTGCGTCTGTGCTGCGTCTGTGTGCGTGTCGTGTCGTGTCGTCTGTGTCGTGCTGTGCGTGTGCGTGTGCGTGCTGCGTGTGCGTGTGCTGTGCGTGTGCGTGCTGGTGTCCGTGCCGTGTCGTGTGCGTGCGTGCGTGTCGTGCGTGTGCGTGCGTGTCGTGTGCGTGGCGTGTGCGTGTGCGTGTGCGTGTGCTGTGCTGTGCGCTGTGTCGTGTTGCGTGTGTGTGTTGGTGTGTGTGTGTGTCGTGTGTGTGTGTGGTGTGTGTGTGTGTGTGTCGTGTGTGTGTGTGTCTGTGTCTGTGTGTCTGTGTCTGTGTCGTGTGTCTGTGTGTCTGTGTCTGTGTGCTGTGTCTGTGTGTCTGTGTCTGTGTGTCTGTGTCTGTGTCTGTGTCTGTGTGTCTGTGTCTGTGTGTCTGTGTGTCTGTGTGTCTGTGTGTCGTGTGTCGTGTGTCTGTGTGTCTGTGTGTCTGTGTGTCGTTTGTGTCTGTGTTGTGTGTCTGTGTCTGTGTGTCTGTGTGTCTGTGTGTTGTGTCTGTGTGTTGTGTGTGTGTCTGTGTCTGTTGTGTGTGTTCGTCTGTGTGTTGTGTGTCTGTGTGTCTGTGTGTGTGTCGTGTGTCTGTGTCTGTGTTCTGTTGTGTCTGGGTCTGTGTCTGGTGTCTGTGTCTGGTGTCTGTGTCTGTGTGTCTGTGTGGCTCGTGCGTGTTGTTTGTTGGTGTCTGTGTCTGTTGTGTTGCTGTGTGTGTTCTGTGTGGTTCGTTCTGTGTGTTCCGTGTGTCGGTCGTGTCTGTGTGTGTCGTGTTGCTGTGTCGCGTGTGTGTTCGTGTGTCGTGTGTGTGTGGTGTGTGTTGGTGTGTTGTGTTGTGTGTGGTGTGTGTGTGTGTGTCGTGTGTCTGTGTGTCTGCGGTTGGTGTCTGTGTCTGGTGTCTGGTGTCTGTGTCTGTGTCTGTGTCTGTTTGTGTCTGTTTGGTGTTGTGTCTGTCTGTGTGTGCGTGTTGCGTGTTGGTGTTGTGTGTGTTGTGTTGTCTGTCTGTGTCGTCGTGTGTCGTGTGTGGTGTGTCGTGTGTGTCGTGTGTCGTCTGTGTGTCGTGTGTCGTGTGTCGTGTGTCCGTGTCCGTTGCCGTGTTCTGTGCGTTGTCCTGTGTCTGTGTCTGTGCCTGTCGTGTGTCTGTGCGTGTGTCTGTGGTCTGTGTCTGGTGTCGGTGTTGGTGTCTGTCTGTGTCGGTGTGGTGTCGTGCGTGTGCTGCGGTGTCGTGTGTGTGTCTGTGTCGTGTCTGTTGTGTGTCGTGTGTGTGTCGTGTCGTGTGTCGTGTGTTGTCCTCCCCGTGGGTGTTTTGCCTGTGTTGTGTCTGTGTCTGTGTGTCTGTGTGTGTCTGTGTTCTGTTGTTGTGTCTGTGTCCGTGTGTCCGTGTCCGTGTGTCCGTGTGTTCGTGTGTCGTGTGTCCGTGTGTCGTGTGTCGTGTCCGTGTGTCCGGTGTCCGTGTGTCCGTGTTCCGTGTGCCCGTGTGTCCGTGTGTCCGTGTGCCGTGTGTCCGTTGTCCTGTGTGTGTGTCTGTGTCTGTGTCTGCGTGTCTGCGTGTCTGCGTGTCTGCGTGTCTGCGTGTCTGCGTGTTTGCGTGTCTGCGTGTCTGCGTGTCTGCGTGTCGTGTCTGTTGTTTGCGTGTCTGCGCTGCTCTGTGTCTGCGTGTCTGCGTGTGTGTCTGCGTGTCTGTGTCTGCGTGTCGTGCTGTGTCTGCGTCTGGTGTCTGTGTTCTGTGTGTCTGTGTGTCTGTGTTCTGTGTGTCTGTGTGTCTGTGTGTCTGTGTCTGTCTGGTCTGGTGTCTGGTCTGCGTCTGGTCTGTGTCTGTGTGTCTGTGTGTCTGTGTGCTGTGTGTCTGTGTCGTGTCGTGTGCGTGTCGTGTGTCGTGTGCCGTGTCCGTGTGTCCGTGTCGTGTGTCCGTGTGTCCGTGTGCGTGTCCGTGTGTCCGTGTGTCCGTGTGTCGTGTGCTGTGTCGTGCGTGTGTCTTGTGCGTGTGTCCGTGTGCGTGTGCGTTCGTGTGTCGTGTGTCGTGTGTGTTCTGTGTGTCCGTGTGTCGTGTGTCCGTGTGTCCGTGTGTCTGTGTCTGTGTGTGTCCGTGTGTCGTGTGTCCTGTGTCCGTGTGTCTGTGTGTCCGTGTGTCCGTGTGTCGTGTGCGTGTGTCGTGTGTCCGTGTGTCCGTGTGTCGTGTGTGCTGTGTCTGTGTGTCTGTGTCTGTGTGTCCGTGTGTCCGTGTGTCCGTGTGTGTCTGTGTGTCGTGTGTCTGTGTCTGTGTGTCTGTGTGTCTGTGTCTGTGTGTCGTGTGTCTGTGTGTCGTGTGTCTGTGTGTCGTGTGTCCGTGTTTTTCCCTCGGTTTGGGTTGGGCTTGGTGCTTTTTGGCGTCGTGTGTCTGTGTGTCCTGTGTCGTGTGTGTCTGTGTGTCTGTGTGTCGTGTGTCTGTGTGTGTCTGTGTGTGTGTCTGTGTGTCTGTGTGTCTGTGTGTCTGTGTGTCTGTTGTCTGTGTCTTGTGTGTCTGTGTGTCTGTGTGTCTGTGTGTCTGTGTCGGTCTGGTCTGTGTTGTGTCTGTGTCTGTGTGTGGTGCTGTGCCTGTGTCGTGTGTCTGTGTGTCTGTGTCTGGTCTGGTCTGTGTCTGTGCGTGTGTCTGTGTCGTGTGCGTGTGCTGTGTGCGTGTGTGTCGTGTGTGTGTGTCGTGTGTGTCGTGTGCTGTGTGTTGTGTGTCTGTGTGTCTGTGTCGTGTGTCGTGTTGTGTGTGTGTGTCTGTGTCGTGTGTCGTGTGTCGTGTGTCGTGTGTGTGTCGTGTGTCGTGTGTCTGTGTGTCTGTGTGTCTGTGTGTCTGGTGTTGTGTCTGTGTGTCGTGTCTGTGTCTGTGTGTCGTGTGTTGTCTGTGTCGTGTGCTTGTGTTCTGTGTGTCTGTGTGTCGTTCTGTGTGTCCGTTGTCTGGTCCGTGTGTCGTGTGTCCGTGTCGTGCGTGTGTCTGTGTCTGTCCGTGTCCGTGTGTCCTGTGTCCGTGTCCGTGTGTCCGTGTGTCCGTGTGTCCGTGTGTCCGTGTGTCCGTGTGTGTGTCCGTGTGTCCGTGTGTCGTGTGCCGTGTCCGTGTTCGTGTGCGTGTGTGTTGTCGTGTGTGTTGCGTGTCGGTGTCTGCTGTGGTGCGTGTGTCGTGTGTCGTGTGCGGTGTCGTGTTGTTCGTGTGTCGTGTGT